>VWZI01015491.1:15852-51372 GCA_013396835.1 Psilopogon haemacephalus
GTGGTGGCGGTGTGAGCGCGTGGCGTGGGCGATGGGGTTTTGCTTTCAGCCTGTCCCAGCACCTCTGTGTGAAGTCCTTGTGGCTTCCTAAGTAGAAAGATTCCCCTTGTGGCCATGTTACAGCTACTGCTCTGGCTATGGCCCCGCCAGCCTGCTCAGCCCCTGCCTTGCGGGTTCCACTAATGGCTGTCAGGACTCGAAGCCTTATGCCACTAATCCTCATATAAGCACAGTCTCTGGCTGCATTTGTGTTCTTCCTTTCCAGTCATTGTCAGCCGGTCAGTGGGGACCTGAGAGTTGATTTTGGGTTCCTCTCTCATTTACCCTTTTTATTGCCTAAGACTCGTGTTGCCTCTGTACCTTTAATCTTGCTGCACCTTGGCAATTCTTCATTCCTTCGGTTGGGTATTGATTGCAACTCTCATCCTTTAGGTTTTTCTCCTACTTCCTGTCGTGGATTTTTCTCACTCTCGCAAAGAACTCCCACTAACCTCTATCTCTTTGATTACCTGCTTACTTCCTTACTCTTGAGTGTGTGGGTCCTTGTCTTTCTAGTTGCACCCATTGGTTCACCCACATTAAAGAACAATGCTGAGTCCATTTGTTCTCTGGCGATTAGTACAAGTCCCTTTTCCTGTCATTAAGGTGATTATGCTGTTTAGAGCTGTAACCATTCCTTTTCACCCTTGATCACGTTGTGACAGAATTCTCTCACTTTTGTCAAAATAGCTAATGAAGTAGTCCTTGACTATGTGAATGTGACGGGATAACATTTAATTAGGTTCGATATCCCGTGGATGAGGGGGTCCTAGTGCCCCCCCGAGGTTCTTTTGGGTTCCGGTCGGCAGAAATAAACGCACGAGTCGCTCAAACGCCAGGTGCAACAATTTAACAATCAGAACTTAGGAAACAGAGAGGCTACATATAAAATAGATCCCGACTGCGCCTATAAAGTGCCCGCGAGGGGGGAAACACGCTCCTTCCCGAACCCGAGGTGGAGGGGAAATAAGGGAAAAGACCGACTTAGCCCGGATAGGGAAGTAGAGAGAGAGAAGGGGATCAGCCTTGACGCTTCTATGGAGAGCTGCTATGCTTCGCTGCCTGCTGTCTGTTGCTTTGCACATGGCTGGGCTCTTCACAGCCACGGCGGGAGACGACGGCGAACGAGGAGAGTGAGGAAGAGCGACTAACGGCTGCTGATCCCTGCCTAAATACCCTACGGGGCGGGGCGCGTGAAACTGTCCAATAGGTATTCAGCATTCTCTAGCTGACCAATTGATTCAAAAAACTCCACGCATACGTGCCGCCCGAGGTCTCCCTGGGTCCCGGGGCCACGTGGGGTGCCCCCGCCCCTCAACCTCTACTTGGACCTTGGACGGTAGGGGGAGGAGAGAGCCCAGGGATTGGACCAATTCTAGGGTGTTTGTCACACCCATACCGGGACAGTGAATCATAGTGAACTGAGTAACTTTCTCTTCATCACCCTTGACATACTTTTAACATGGGCGAGATGATTCTCCAGCTCTACTGTTTAGTCTGAAATTACAGACTATTGATTTTTTGTCATTGTAGATTTACTTTCCCTCAAGATGCTTCGGTGTCTTTTTCATCTCTGCTACAGCCATACTTACAAGACCCTCTTGTAGGAAACAGCCTTGCATCTGTGCCGTTAGTAAATGTGTAAAGTTGACATGTAAGCCCTTTTCTCTTGCCTTAGTTCTTGAGATGTGTGCTTTTTCAGTAGGTATTTAGGATTTCTTTCACATTACAATTCCGTCGAAATGCTTTCAGTTTATTTCCTTTGCTTTACATGCGTCTTAAAGTAACATCTATGTAAAATTTTCCTGACATTAATTAAAATCCAAAGTTATAATGAACTGAAAACAACAGCATTTTTCTCTGGTCACTCTGTGCAGTCAGACCAGTAGATTAAAGCAGTGCCAGACTAAATGAGAGAAGTATTTCTGGAGCAAAGGTTTCCAAGCAAATGCTCTGCTGAAAACTCCCTTTCTTTAGAATCAGTTGGATTCTACTTCACACATCTTGGTAACACACAGGGGATCTCATTGGAGAGTGTGTCTGGAAGTATTTCAACTCTTTAGTCTCATTTTCTTCATCTCAGGGAAAAAAAACCTAATAATAACCCCACCTCCCTTCCCGAAAACTAACAATACTTTACAAAGATATTGAGGGAAGCAAAGAGATTGCATTTCAAATGAGGCGATTAACTGGACTGCAATGTGAAGTATTATCCAATACTTGCTACGGCAGAATGTTATCATCTGCTTGCTTGAGGGCACAGAAGCAGAAATGCAAACTAAAGAAGTAACTGTTAACAAATTATACCCTTCTGAAGAAGTGGCCATTGATGCCTTGTTTTCTATCTGGCTTGCTTGAAAAAGAGACACATTTTGATGGAAAAGAAATCAAGCAAAGTATTAGTTGTCTTGGACTGCACTTCTGGCAATCCATCTCTTGGGGAAGGAAAGTAATCTCTGGAAAATTTTGTCATGTGTCTGTGTACATCATTGCCATCCACCCAGGAGCAGCTGCATCACCGTTCACCAGGTCTCATTTTTGACATCTAATAAGTTCATTTGTCCTTAGGCTGACTGTTTAAATAGATTCTGTGACTTTCTGGTGCTTCTTTAATTTGCGTTTGCAGAATAGTTCATTTTTAATGTTCAAATTTTATGTGCTAGTTCTTAATATCCAGATCTTAATTGTCTTGGGAAAGAACATCTATTAAAAAAAAACAGATACAGGATAAGATTCTGGAAGATTATTATTATTGGAGAGGCTGAGCTGTCCTACTTGAGTCCAAGATGGTACTAATGATTATAGCCACAGTCATATTTGGAACTGTAGAAGTTATTTCAGCATTTTCCTATAAGTGATATGAATTCTGCTCATTCAACACATCCGTCTGTCAGTCTGTCTATCTATCTGTCTTTTGTGCAGAGGTGCATTTGTCTTTACCATGTGTTTTAAGAGAACAGGCCATACTAAGAACATCTCTGAGTAGTGAGGCTATGAAATGCATACATCCAGTGTACGATATTATGACAAAGAAAATATTACCTTCCAGCCTTGTTGCTGTGTTATGAAATGAAAAAAAGGCAAGTCAATCAAAGCTATGAAAGGTACAAAGATTTGTACCTTTGAAAGATACAAAGGAATGAAAATTGCTGGATGAATCTAAGAACTAATTCTTTAAGGACATATCTTTAGAAACACATCATTTGTTGAGGGAATCAAAATGCAAGTATAGAGTCAAGAGAGATTTTCCTACTTTGTTGTACCCCATACTGCTTAGCAATCTCCCCGTTTATTTCTTCTACCTGCTCTTGGGCTTCACGTGAAATGGCATGGTGATACAATCATGGGAAGGTCCAAAGGCTCAGTGGCCTCAAAACAGACAGGAAAGTGAGGCAAAGAGTGATCAGTGTGCTTACTGATATGAATTTCCAGGTGACAGTGAGTGCTGAAATCTTACATGAGTAGCACAGCAAATGTCTTTAAGCTACTGTTGTCAGTTTGTTAAAACTTGCTTTTCAGGTAAGCATACTAAAATTTTATGCCAAATTTTATCAAATCCTATAAATGTTCCTTTTTACATTATTAACTTATTTTCCCTAAAAATACTAGGAAGTAAAAAAAATGTATTAGGCTTTATGAATTACAGACAAGTTCTTTTTTTTTAAGTCGTGGGGAAAAAAAAAACCCACCTCTAAATAAACAGAAGTTTGATTTTCATTATGGATATATGCTGGTTTTAGTGGGACATAAAATTGCCATCAGAAAGGGATTTCTCTTCCCAGGCCCCTCTTATTTTACATGATTAGCTTTGTCCCATGATAACAGATAAATTAAATAAGGCTGCTGAAAGTAAGTCTTCCTTTCATCTATTTACATTTAATTAAACATAAATAAATCAGCTTATAAATAAAAATAGCATCTATGATATAATAAAAGCAATAAAAAATAAAGCTGGATAAAAGTGTGCAGGACAGGAGTTAGCATTTTCCTTGAACCTCACTGGACATGTATTAGCCCCTGGTCTCCAAATACTTTTAATTGCTAGAACACTTCTAAATCTCATAAGAGAATTTTCTTTGATCCTCTTTTCAGTTGCTGAAGTAGACCTTATCTGGAACCCATTTTGTTAGTCTAGGTGATTTCCATTCATAGTAAATAAATGGATGATTATTGCTTTTAGCTCCTGAGCAGGAGTGCTTTCATTCTGCATGTTGTCCCTCTGTGTAGGGCCAGCATCCTTGAACATGTCCTGAGATAGATCCTGTTCTGTATGGGTTATGATATATGCCTTTGTGCTATGGAACAGTTATCACTTTGGAAGCAGTCAGTATCTGCTAATTCTTGATTTCTTCTCAATCTAAATCACTCAGTTCAAGCCTACTTTATAGTAACATTTCTCTCCTTATAAAAAAGAAAGCATGAATAACTTACTGTAGCAAAAGTAGACTTACTGTAGCTTACCACAGTAAAGTAGGCATAGTCACTCTGCTTAATGAAGCAGTAAACATAAATAATGGGATAAATTTACAAATATTTTTTTAAAAAAGTGATGAGCTCAGTTTTAGGCTATGAAATATTCTCTTCCAGTAGAAATAGGTACAGGCTTGCTTATTAAGAGAGTTAAAACTAGATGGAAGCAAAGCTCTAGATAAGGGAAGCAATCCTCTGTTGGCAAAGAAAGATGTCAAATGAGCTGCTAACATCTGTGACTGCCAAATACAAGCAATTCATGCTTGTGTCTGAATGTCAGCACTTTCTCTTTCCTTTCTTGTAGCAATTGGTAATGTTGCTTATGTTTTTTGACCTTGGTGCTGGCATTCAGTATCTAAGGAGATATGCCCTGGGGTCACTTCCTACCATAGAGTCACTCACATAGATTGTGTTCTGAGTGGTCTTTTCAACTTTAATCATGCAGTGAAATATTTCCTGTATAGTTCTAATAGTTTTGCAACTCATTTCAAGCAAAGGTTGGAAGATTTAATTCTGGAATAATTATCTGAACAGCAACGTTTGTATTTTCTGGTTTTGGCTCAGTGCCACCCATTTCTTACATTTAAGTCTTATCAAAGGTGTCTAGGTACTCTGAAATATGTATTTCACACCTGAGAGTCTCCTTCATGGATGAGGGTAGCTGTAACCCACTAACAGGAATTTCTTGCTTGAACTGCAGCTGGTTTTGCAGACTTTTCTATCTATTTGTTGATCCTGGTGAAATACCATCTTGGACAGCTCTTCTTCACAGTTACAGATGTTCCTCTGTTTTGTTTTTCAATATGAAGTTGGGGAACTTTGTTTTGATTTCTTCCTTTTAAGCCACCGTTCTTAAAAAGTAACGGAATCACTATGCTTTTGTCTTCTTTGGACTGCAAAGAAGAGAGCACCCATTCAAGTGTAAAATGTTCCAGACACGGGGAAGTCAAAATGTCCTGGTTTATGAAATTCCGTGTTAAGAACTGTTAGTGAAGAAGATTTGTAGGTTCCTCATTTACTTGCTAGAGTGGTTTAAGAAGTTCCACCCCACCGCTTTGAATCACCAGACTAGCTTAGGCAGCTGGAAGTTAAGATGAAACTATATATTTACAGCACAGCACATAATTACAAGCATATATACACAATGTTTATATATATGTACAATTATATATGTTAGAAGTAATACAGAAATTCAAAACACCTCCCAAATAGCAACTGCCCAGGAAGGCTTCTTCCCACCCCCCTTATCTCCAACAAAATAAAGTAAGCCCTATATAGCTCACATGCTTAATTGCAGAGATCAGAAGGTGAGAGATCAGAGCCAATAAGGGGTTAGAAGGAAAATATTAAATCGGGTTACACAGATTCAGGCAGAGATAGTGAACAAGGCAGCCAGCAAGCCACAGACCAAAGCAAGCCGCAGCCAGGCACAGACTGACAATCTTTGTTTATATTTTGGCTTTTTATATCTCTAAGCAAAACCAATGGGTAGTATAGACATCACTACTATCTTCTTTTCACAGCCAATGATCTAATTTTTGTCATTAAAATATTTCAGTTAGCCTCAAACTGGCCACTGTTCTTTACAGAAAATCATGGTGGGGGGCAAGGGGTTGTGTTTGTTTGTTGGTTGGTTGGTTTTGTGTGTTTGTTTGAGAATTCACAGCTTTTAAACTCCTTGTATTCAGCTCAGTAACTTATTATTGTTCTCTTCGAAATGCTTGGCAAATACAGCTACAGAGGGAGTTCTTACATATAGACTTCAGATTCAGACTATCCCAGACTTGTTTTTACAGGAAAGAGGGGAAGGAATTAGCAATGAAGGACTGAAGCATGGCTTGATCCTCAGAAAATAATGAATTTGTGCCTAAGAAGATTTTTCTTCTTTCTTTTCTCAGACTGATGTAGTGAGACTTGTATGTTTAGGAACAGGAATAGCATTTACTAGACATGTATTCTATCTTTATATTATGTGTATACAGCTATGCCCAGCCTTTCATCTTGATAGAGAAGAATATGTCTAATTTGGACCTGAATGCCTGCCCAGAAGTATCCAGGTTTGTTGGGAAGTCCTTGGGGACCCATCTGTTTTCCTAGCTGTCCTACTAAAGCTGGATGTTTGTACAGTTTATAGGAGCATATCACAGGCTTTGTTGTACTTGAACATTGAAAGCAATTTCTAGGCAAAAGAGCACGATGTATTATTACAGAAGCTTGTAGGGAACCCGTAAGTCCCTGTAGCCTGCTAGTCTATTTCAACGAGGCATATTTGGGTGTAATTGTTATCTTTTCCATCCAGAAGGATAAATGCTGTGATTCATAGACTGAAATTCTCCCAGTTGGGATCAATCCCTTGTAACATTCAGTGGACACTCAGAATATCCATATCCTGGATATTATTTTAGAAGCAGCTACTGGCTTATAGAAAACTACAAGTTGATTTGGTCACTGCAGACTAAATGGCTGTGGTGAATTGTGCTACTGGCTACTGGTTCTGTATATTCTGGTATAGAAAAATCAGTGAATATTATGGTGCTTTTAGATTGAAGATTATCAGCTTCAGATCTAGAATTAAAAAAAAAAAATCAGCTATTAGTTAAGCTTTGTGAAGGAATTATTGTGCTATTTCGAGTCATAGCACTCCAAGGAGATGACTTCCTTAAGGAAGCAGAGCACAATGTTCCACTTTGAACAATGCACCCCACCTGCTGCAGATTTTCAATAACTCTGTTCAGTACAGGTAAGTCAAGCAGTTTGGACTGCAGTGGTGGAGTGTTGCGTAATGTTTTTTTATGAGGTGAGGATAAATAATAAACATTATGAATGGTACAGAGTAAGTTACTTGTAGAAAAGTAGGGTTACTTATTCCCAAGGGCTGTAGGTGCTGTCCTAGAGGAGAAGGTTGTTAAGTGTGTAGGTGTGTCTTACAAGGTAGAGGGATTCATAGATAACTATATGGGAAATACGGGGAAAATGCTGAAGGAACTTGGTATATTAAATGATGAGAGAAGCGAGGACAAGGCCTTACTAAGCACTTTTTGTATGTAATGGTGAAGTTTTTCTGGTGTTTGAAATAGACAGCATCTCGTAGACTTGGTGATTTGTTAGCAGTCAACATCCCTTTTTGTGCTGTTTTTCAAGCAGTCTGCACCACACAGTCGGGCTCCTGATCATACATTGAGTTGTGCTTGGAAGAGAAGGGGAAAATGTGCAGCCTAGATTTTCTGTCCTCCACTCAGTTTTCTTGACTATGTTGTTCATCCTCTAAAGAGCTGGGCATTTCAATTTTTGGAAGGAGCTTGAAATTAATGTCTTCAAACAGTTGAGGAATTCTGTTTAGCTCCCCATTCATTAACACAAGGACAACTTTGACTTACCCTCTCTTCAACAGAATAGTTTGTATAACTAAAAATTCTGACTACTTCTAAATGTTCCTTCTTATATTGCAGCTGTTGTGCAATGCTGTGTAACAAAGGAGGTGGTTCGGAAGGAGTTATTTTCATAAGTTATTTTTCACATAAAGGGTATTAGTGAAGACAATATTATTCCAAGTAATGTGTGGAAGTTGACTAAGGACCAAGTAATTCTTGCTTTTCTCAATAAAGAATTGTAAGTCATGTTTAGTATCATGTAAAATTCTGAAAAGTGTAAATCTGTTCCTCTTTGGTTCTCTTTGACACCACCAATCCACCAAGAGGTTCCTTCACTTCTCTTTATCCTGAAACTAGGAGGGCCAGTGGCTTCAGACAAGCGCATTGAGGATAAGCTTACTGACAATATGCAGAGTGAGGTGCAGATTTTGAACTTAATTAGTGATGATGAAAAATGTAGATGGTATTTTTTTAGACAATAAACACAAGCTGGGCATTTAAATCGTTGTGCTCCTCTGAAACTGTCTATATTACAAAAGAATTTTAGGTGCAGAGAATCTAGATGTTGCATTCTTCCCTCTCATCTATTTTATATGGGCACTACTGGTGTGATAGTTTTGAAAACGATAATTTAAAAATAATTTTAATATAGATTTACATATATATATGTATATATATATATGTTTACTATATAGTATGACGGACTGCTAATTGCCAAATTCAGCTTTTATTTAAAGCCTGAATGACTACACTGAAGTAGCTAAGAATAAAGTCAACCCTGCCAATTTCCACATAGCTATCTGTTCAAACACCACTCAGCAGAATTTAGACCTACGAGCCATTAATTTGTTTGCAGCTTCTTCAGTGACTCAAGCCTAATTGTGAAGGAAATCATAATGCTTTGACTTTTTCAGTCAGAGTCTGCAGGATCCATCTTGCTTGTAGAAAACAGATAGAAATACTAACATAAAAATCAGTCAGCACTACTGACTGCATTGATATCACCTAATAATTAATTTTACTGTGTTTAGTCCTCCTAGTTTGCTCATGACCTGCGTGTCTTATTACAAGGGTAAGCATGTCAGATGTTTGCAATGATGTGCAGCTGTGTTTGGCCTAATTCCACTAGCATCAGATGTGAGCTTGTCTAGAATATTCTTAATTTCTTGGTACTTTGCCGACAGGCAAGACAGCCAGCACTGCTTAGTGTATTAACATAATCCATGACAGTTGTTCTTTAACTCATGTCTCTCCTTGTTGGTCTTATCTGCTTCTTTACTCCCACATAATACAGTGATCATACTTAAAGTAACTATCTTTCAAACATGTCCTAGACAGACAGATCAACAAAACACTTGATCTTTTAACAGCTTACAACAAATACATCTTCCCTTTCTCTGAAAGAGGGAGGTCTCAGCCAGTCAGTGTTAATACTGTTAAACTTGCTAAGCATTTAAAACAGCAATTTTCTTTACATGAGAGATACTGCACTGCTTAGTGCCAGGTTGTGATAGAGAAGATTTAATCACAGAATGGAAGATTGGTGGACCAATAACCAAGAGAAATTGCTGTCACTGTGGAAAAAATGGTTACAGTAAACAGTAATTGTAAGTATATGTACCACATACAAACATGCATAGCATGCGTATGAGAGTAAATTTGTAAAACGGGAAAAAGTGAGCAAAATTGTGTAGAAAGACAATTTAAATAATTGCCTTAAAAGAGGAATTTCTTGAATGGTTGAAAAAACCCCATTCCAATCTATCAGAAGGGACAGCTTTGGCTTACAACTAGTGTTAGTATAGTAATGAAGACAGGAGAACATTTATGAATAAAAAGTGGCAGGTAATGGAAAATAGTTAAGGAGCCATATACAATCATGAAGTGTAGGAAAATTGCTAGAGAGTGTTATAATCACACAGAAGAATTAAGCTGAAAGCTATTAGAAAAGAAATTCTCTTTAGGTCCGCTACTGAATGGAGATGATAAAGTTATTATTAAGGACAATAAAATAGAAGTTTAATAAATATTTCTGTTAGTTCATTAGAAAGTGTGCTGTGGTTTTGGTTTTTGGTTTTTTTTCTTTCCAATGTAAGAGGAAATTACAAGTATTTTGCATTTCCATAGCAACTGAGAAGGATGTAAAACATCTACAAAAGAAAAATGTTGTTAGGTCTACAGGCCTATATAAACTGTGCCCAAAGACCTGAGGAGCTGGTCAGGTAGACCTCTTGTCTGTTTAAATTTGATTTTAATAAATCTTAGAATGCCACAGCTGTTCCAAGAGACAGCAAGACTCCTAATGCTGTAGCAATATTCCAGAGACAGGGATAATAGCTCCAAGTAGTATACACCAATCATCCTGATGTAAGTCACAGGTATATAAATCTTCAATAGTGAAAACTAGATGTGGATTATAGCTATTAAAGAGTTGGATAATAAATATGGACTAAGCACCAGTGAAGATTCATTTTAATAGGAAATAAACCTTATAAAGTGAGTCTGATTTGGGGTTTGGTTTGAGGTTTCTGAATCATATTTTTAAGGTAGTATATGTCTGAGGAAAGTACATAATGTAATTTATTGAGGCTTTGTTAAGAAGTACTGCAGTTTGCAAGTGCATTCTGATAAAGATCAGTAGTGCATGTGAACAGTAAAGGAGGAGTAAGCAAAGAGTCTGGGAAGTGATTTTTTCAAACAGATGGCAGTGATGAACTATCCACATAGAGTCGTAACTGAATATGAATGTCTGTGGAGGGATACTATGTGCAGTTGTACTAATCCTGATGTTTTCCAACATTTGAATTAATGATGTGGAAGTAAATACAAAGACCTGATGAAATTTACAGACTATACGAAGATACATAGTATGGTAAATTACTGTCTGTGCCCCTGGCATCCTCAAGAACCATAGTTTATCACATTGCAAAGCTGAGAACATGAAATTCAAGCCAAACTTACAAAATGGTGAATTTCTACTGCAATAATGTAGTTCTGAAATTGATTTTAAGGTCACAACGTGAAAGCATCTCACCAAAAACTCCCATTGTGGTGTTCAGGTAAAAATGTCACGTTCAGTATTCACAGTTAGGGAGATGAGTCAATTTTTCTAAAGAACACTGGTCAAATGATTCTGAAATATTAACAATTCTAGCTTTTCTGTTTTTAAACAGGCATAAAGAAAAATGAGTATATGGAAAAAGAAACCCTTCACCACAGAGATTTAAGAAAAGGGCAGGAATGGCTTTAGACTGAAACAAGATTTCACTGAAAAAAAAAAAAGACCTGAGACATGACATCATGACATCATTACAAGTACCTTTTGAAGATAAAATAATAGTAAGGGACTTAAATTGATTTAAATACAGGAAACCACAGGGAAAAAACAAAGCAAACCAAACCAACCAACTAAAACAACAACAAACAACAACAATGAAAAACCTGAGCAAACAAACAAACAAAACGCAAACAAAAAAACAAACACCCAACAAAACCAAGAAAAATCCCAACCAGTTTCTGGAAACTAAAGTCATATGGATTTGAATGGAACATTAGGCACAAATTTTTAACAGTGAAGCTGACTAACCACTGGATTAAGCTAATAAAGCTGTGGTGGATTCACCATCTTTCTGTTTCTTGGATTCATGCCTAGCTAAATTGCTGGAAAATGTGTTTAGCCAAACACAAGATAGCACAATAAAAGAGGAGCTGGGTGAAACATCTGTGAAATGGTCTGTTAAATACTAGAGATTTAAATCATATGGTCTGATACCTCCTCTTCCCATTTTTAACTCTTCTAGCCACCTATTGGTACCATAAATCTTACGTTTTATGGTAGTCAGGTTATGAATATCAAGGACCATAGAGCTTAGTGATCTTACCTAGTTTGCATAACTGTTTGTTGTTTAAATATTCTGGGCAAATGAAATCTAGTGGAAAAATGTCCTGCAGATATTTTTTCCCTTTCCTTGTATTCTGGGGAAGGATCACTCCTCAGTTATGTAGAGTTATGTTTTCCTCACTGTGGCAGTGGGAAAATTCATATTCTTTTCCATTCTTCTCTTACTACTTCTAACACACTTGAGTTTCCTTCAGCAAGACAATAGTCATCACTGCTATACATGGTGTTGCTTTTCTCTCAGAGCTGACTTGTTGACAATCTAGTGTCTGCTTATTTGTGGAGACTGACTCAAAGCTGTTGTAAACAGTAATGCCCCTCTCTGCAATTACTGGGACTTTCACAGGGTTTTCATATTTCTTCACTTCCCAAGTAAAAAAGAACATTGGGTGGGGATAAGATGGCAAAGTTCTTCCCTCTGTAGGTGAAGATCAGGTTTGTGACCACCAGAGGAATCTGAACATACATAAATCTATGGGACCTGATGAGACACATCCTGAGAGAATTGGCTGATGTAGTTGCTAAGCTACCTTCTGTAATATTTGAAAAGTCCTGGCAGTAAGGCAAAGTCCCTGGTGACTGGAAGAAGGAAGACACTACACATTTTCCCTGCCAAAAGCACAGAAAGGAGGACCCTAGGAACTACCAACTTGTGCCTGGGAAGATCATGGATCAGATTCTCCTAGAAGCTCTGATAGGATACATGGAGCCCAGGGAGGTGATCAAAGACAGCCAACATGGCTTTTCTAAGGGCAGATTCTGCCTGACCAACCTAATAGCCTTCTGTGATGGAGTGGCTACCTCACTGGACAAGGAATGTCCTATGAATGACATCTGTCTGGACTTCTTTGACATGGTTCACCATGACATCCTATTTGACAAGTTAGAAAGATATGGATTTGATGAGTGGACTGTTCTGTGGGTAAGAAATTGGCTGGATTGTTGCATCCAGCAGTGGCTTGAATTCCAGATAGTGACAAATGGTGTCCCTCAGAGGTCCATACTGGGACCTGTACTGTTCAATATTTTTATCAATGATATGGACAGCGGGATCGAGCGCACCATCAGCAAGTTTGCAGATGACACCAAGCTGAGTGGTGCTGCTGATGTGCCAAAAGGCCAGGATGTCTTCCAGAAGGTCCTGGACAAGCTGGAAAGTGAGCCCAGGTGAAACTCATGAGGTTCAAGAAGAGCAAGTGCAGGGTTCTGCACCTGGGCCAGAACAATCCTCATTATTGACATAGAATGGGGGGTGAGGAGCCAGAAAGCAGTCCTGCAGAAAAGGATTTGGAAGTTCTGGTGGATGAGAAGCTGGACACGAGCCAATAATGTGCACTTGCAGTCCAGAAGGCAAATTGCATCCTGGGCTGCATCAAAAGAAGTGTGGCCAGCAGATCCAGAGAGGTGTTTCTGCCACTTGACTCTGCTCTTAACAGACCTCACCTGGAGTGCTGCATTCAGCTGTGGAGCTCTTAACAGAGGAAGTACATGGACCTACTGGAGCAGAGGAGGGCCACAAAGATGATTAGGGGGCTGGAACACCTCTCTTATGAGAACAGGCTGAAGGAGCTGGGGTTGTTCAGCCTGGAGAAGAGAAGACTCCAGGGAGACCTAATAATGGCCTTCTAGTACCTGAAGGGGTTCTACAAGACAGATGGAGAGGGCCTGTTTACAAAGGCCTGTAATGACAGGATGAGGGACAATGGTTTGAAACTAGAGCAGAGTAGATTTAGATTGGATGTTAGGAATGAGTTCTTTACCATGAAGGTGGTGGAACATTGGAGCAGGTTGCACCAGGAGGTAGTTGAGGCCCCATTCTTAGAGATACTCAAGGTCAGGCTCAATAAGGCTCTCAGCAACCTGATCTAGGGGAGAATATCCCTGCTTACTGCAAGGCATTGAAATAGACGACCTTTGGAGGTCTATTCCAACCCAATTCTGTGATTCACCCTGGACATCAGTTTGGGAATTTGTACCTGTGTGTGCTGGTTTGAGACTAACTGGAATATTTTAATGAGAAAGATTATAGGCTATGAAAAGAAAACAATGGCGATGTCTACTTCACTCATAGGTTTGCTGAGGTGTATTAAAACAAAGACACAAACATAGATAAGACAGTCCGAGTCTGTTGAAATCTGTGTCTCTCCCTAGCTTCTAGGTGGATCTGTGTAACCCAACTAATCATTCTGCTTCTAACCCCCCTTGACAATCCTTCCAACTCACCTTGCATGTAAGACAGATTCTGAGATAAGAAAGGCGCGTGGAAAGAAGGTGAAGTCCCTTCTGGGGACTCTGGTTTCTGGGAGGGGTATTGTGTTTCTGTATTACTTTTAACTTGTATATTTCTGTATGTAGCTGTAAATATTTGTAATGTATTGTAAGTATCTACTTGTAAATTGCCATCACACTGTGGTTGTGTCAGCCGGAGCAGAGCACAGCTCCTGCAAAGCTGCACTTCATGCTTCAAAAGAGGTTCAGCAAAGAAAGGTCTAGTAGATTCATATAAAACCAGTTATATATTTGAAACAGTGCCAGCAATGCTCCAACGTGAATAATCATACAAAGAGGAAGGCTTCCTTATGGACAAGTTGCCACTGCAGTGACAGTTCAGGAGACCGAGACCACAGCTCTGAGACCACTGCTGTGCAGTTAAGAGTAAGGGACATGTTTTGCAGATCATGTAAGGAGAATAAAAGAAAAAAGCAACATTTTCTGTCTCTACCTTTTGTAAAAGTTTCAGCATTGCAAGAAGGGCAGCCACATGACTCTGCTAGCCATGGTGAGACAAAGCAATCTCAGAGCAACAGTCACTTTCTGAAGCTTTTTATACTTGAAGATCCATTCCCTCTTAAAAGCAGTATTTAATCTTTCTCATTCCATGTTTAAGACAAGAGAAAGGCTTCCCAACAGAAAGTCTTGGATGAGGAGTTTATAGCTGGTGGGAAGCAGGTAGCATTAATACAGAGTAGCACAATTCTGTCTCCACTGCTCCATACCATTTCTATCTTTCAAAGACATCCTCTGACTTCTGTTCCAGAAGAAAGAAATTAGACAGAATTGTGCTTCAGAAAATTCTTGACCTGAAGTTTTCCCTTAAAGGTTTTGTATGAAAACTAATTATTTTCTAGACCAACTATCTGATAAGAATTCATACTGGTATCCATATAAAGAAATTATTATGTTCCAAAATTGAAGGTTAGAACTCCTAGCTTGAGAAAAGCTGTTTCTACAGCACTAGCAGTGAATATTTAAGGTTATTTTTTAGAACAGAGACCTGTACTTCACAAAGAAGTGGGAGAGGAGGAGAATAACAAAGTATGAGCCATCATGAAAAATTTCTTGAAAAGAAAATGTGTAAAATTCTCACTTCTTATTCTCTTGTGGGTGAGGTATGTTTTACCTACTGGGTTGTGTTCTGTCTTGTACTTACTCAGAAATTTCTGCCTCTCTCATTTGCCATTCTACACCTACCAAGAGTCCAGAATCATCAACTGACATTGACAGGAATCAGCATAAGAAAATTACATAAGCTAAAGTAATCTAAAGAAGCTAAAAGCTGTTAAACAGGCTAAATAAATCAATCCACCTTGCCCTTCTCAAAATATCCTAATAAAAAAACTCAATTAGAACAATGGAAATATGAAAATGTGAGAATAATGAGGGACCATTGCTGCCTTGCTCCTGCTACTGCTGGGTATGCTTCTCCCAGAGAGTCTGGTGTCAGGAATTAAACCACAGTGTGGTAAGGAAGGAAGACCACAAACTCCACTAATGCTGATTTCACTCAGTAGGATGAATTTCCTTTCTTTCCCATCTCATTCTTGCAAGGAAGCACCTTTACTGAAATAGCAAACTGTGGTCTTAATGTGAAATGAACTGATCTTCCTGATCCAGAGATGAGTGAGTTAGATTTGTCTTCAAACAATTCCATGGAATTCTCCACAATTTAAATGGAAATGTTCCAGATTTCCTCGGAAAAGGATGCCTGGAAGTGTTAGCACTGCAGGACCCTGGTAGGGCTGTGACAGGTTAGTTTAATGAATCTAAATGTAGAACAACATATAAATAAGTTAAATACTTCTAAAATTTCTATTTCCCCACCCTGTTTTCACCACAACGACTCTGTTTTGTAGATAAGATCCAAGAATGAGAAATGTTTCTTTCAGCACCAGTATCTCTGAACCAAGTTGAACCTGGTTCTGTGAATGTTACAGATCACCCATACCTAGCTCTAAAAATTAGTCCTTGCTCCTTTGCCTTCTTGTTCCTTTACTGTCATTCTCAAAAGACATTTCTCCCAAACCTCTCTTTTCCTAGTTTTCTTATCTGTGCTACAAAACTCTCAGTATTTCTCTCCAAAGCTCCAATAATATGACCATTCCAGTTCTGGTTTTATTCTCATTCAGTTCACACTAATCTGTCTTTGTTTTTTGATTTACATATTAATTTTCTTGTTTTCCTGATTAAAATTATTCCTACCTCAACTCAAAATTCAAGCACTAATTACTTGTCAAAGCCATGAAAACCCTGAGAAGAAGCCTTCTCACAGTACCTGTCCTCCCAAATAGTACCATGTGTTTGTGTTGACCCCAGTCCAGTGTATGAAAAACTCTGGGCTAGGAGAATTACTTTATTATGTAAAGACCTTCTCCTGAATCAAAATTAAGTCTTGACCTTTGAAATTATACAACATGCAAGTAGTTTTTTTCCCAAATGAAAAGCCTGGAATTACTGGAAGAGCCTTTTCCTGGGCTGGTAGCTAGTAGTGGCAGGAAGCAATCCCCTCATATATCCCAGCTTCAGTGCCAGATAATTAAAACCCCTTAGGAGGCTGTCCCCATCCGAGTACAATAAAGTCTTAATCCAGATCTCCTTCTGGCCCAAATGCTGGCCCCTTGGAAATGTCATAGCCCTTCCACAGAGCAGCACATGCTGGCAAGAAAACCATGAGGTTAATCAAAACAGGATTTTGGATAAAAGCTCTCATTTGAGATGGTTTGTTAGGGTTCAGTAGGAGGCAGCGGTCTTTCTATGAGTTATGAATGTATGTGTGACTTCTTTGCACCTTTGGCATCTTTGCTGCACTTGCATTTGGTATGCCAAATGACGTATGAACTATTTTCATAACTCATTGGTGCTAAGGGATAATCTAGGTTAGTTCCTTAATATTTATTTTAATTGTTCTGGTTTGAGCAAAAAAAAATTCCACTTAGTACATTAAAAATTATTAGGAAAATGTTAGCAAACTATACAGAAATATAATATACTCTGTGTGCCTCTTGGAGGTGCTCAGTGTAGTTCTCACTCTCTCAAGGGTAATAGAAAAAAATGGATGTACAGAGACAAGTGGTAAGTATGATCAAAGGTATGGAACTCTTAAATAATAAATAGACAAGTGAGTAAGAGTGGCAGAGAGATAACTGAGAGGGTAGAAAGGTCTATGAAATTCAGTGTCTAGGAAGGACAGTTAAAGTTGTCATTATAAGCTGTCTCATCCAGTACAAAAGCAAGAAAACTTCAAATGAAACCAGCAGATGACTAGATAAAAGCAAACAAAAAAAGGTCAATTTTCATACAATATTCAGTCGAGCTGTGGAAATTTCCACTGCAAAAAGTTATGGATGCTATAACTTTACATAATTCAAAAAGTGACTGGACAAATACATGTAAGAAAACTTCAACCAAAGTAAAATGCAGACAAATAAATCCACATTGATATCAATAAATGTACTTTGGAACCACTCTGCTGCAGAGGTAAGAGCAGGGCTCAGCCTGTCCCTATCTCAGCACTTCTGCTTCCAACTGATTTGAAAACAAACAAATAAAAGGGAAGAAAACCAAACGAAAAACAAGCCAGAACGCTTTGCTGCCAGCCTGCCTGGCTAGTGTTTAATACTTCTACTCCATCAGGGTTGGAGGGGGTCATATTGTAAATGGCAACAGTTTGCACCGTGGCTTCTCCAGCTGTGCTGCTGAAGAGCACAGGTGTGGCAGGAGGGCCATGAGTTATGTGCAATAACACCATATAGTGCATCATACAACATATATTTCAAATTTCCATTGTGTACACCAAAACTGTATTAAATAACTGTTTAATATAGTTGTAATATAGTGACAATATCTCTGACTTGGGAAGTCTTCAAATGATTATATGTTGGATGGCTGCCATAAAAGCATTTGCAGGAAGCATTACTGTGAGTGTACTGTTCTTGTCTTGATCAAGCATGCAAACTGCTGTTTTCTTGGGGATTGTTGTTTTCATTTTTAAAATATTTTTTCCTTTGTGGTTTTTTTTTTTTTCCCCCCTGTTTTCCTCTTCAGTTGAAACTGATCTTACTAAATTGAGTACCAGAATCATGGAATCATAGAATTGCCTGGCTGGAAAAGACCTTAAGGTCATTGAGCCTAACCATAACCTGACACACCTCTGTACACAACTGTTAGACCATGTCTCTAAGCTCCTCATCCAAATATCTTTTAAACACATCCAGGTATGGTGACTCCATCACGTCCTTGGGCAGCCTGTTTCAGTGTCCAATATCCTTTTTGGTGAAGAAAGTATTCCTAATATCAAATCTAACCCTTCCATGGTGCAACTTGAGGACATTTTGTGTTGTCCTATAACTTTTCATCTGGCAGAAGAGGCTGGCCTCCACCTTGCTACAACCTCCTTTCAGGTAATTGCAGAGAGTAAAAAGGTCTCCCCTCAGCATCTTCTTCTCCAGGCTGAACAACCCCAGCTTCCTCAGCCTCTCTTCACAGAACATTTGTTCAAGGCTCCTCACCAGCTTCATTGCCCTTCTCTGGACATGCTCCAGCACCTCAATGTTCTCCTGGTAGTGAGTAACCCAAACCTGAACCCAGTGATCAAGGTGCAATCAAGATCACTTCCCTAGTCCTGCTGGCCACACTACTTCTAATACAAGCCACAATGCTGTTGGCCTTCTTGGCCACCCAAGCATACTGCTGGCTGATATTCAATTGGCTGTTGACCAGTGCCTCCAGATCCCTCTCTGCCAAGCTACTTTCAAGCCACTCTTCCCCAGGTCTATAGCATTGAATTGGGGTTTTGTGACTGAACTGATGTGCCCAACACTTGGCCTTGTTGAACATCATACAGCTGGCCTCAGGCCATCTATTCAGCCTGTCCATATCTCTCTGCAGAACCTTCCTCTGCTCCAGTAGATCAACACTCCTGCCCAGTTTGGTGTTGTCTGCAAACTTGCCAAAGGTGCGCTCAATCCCCTTGTTGAAATTGCTCTCTAGACTATTACAACAACTGTCACTTAACTTAGAAAGGTATTGTAAAGGGTTAAGCCACCTGGGACCCCCCTGCCTTGTCCCAGAGGTGGTCTGGCCCCGTTCCTCCCAGGTGCCATGGTTGAACACTCCCACTTCCTGCCCGGATCTGGGCTATAAAAAGGGGAACTCAGCCCCCCCGTCTCTCTCTCATCCTGGGCCCCTTCTCACTGCCGCTGCCACTCCCTGCCGCTCCCCACTGCTCCTCCACGTGCTCTGCAACAGGCCGCGTGGAGACCGAGAACTGCTCAGCTGTGTTTTGCAACCTGCTTCTGTTCTTCAGCACCAGCAACTACGGGACCGCGACTTTGTTTTTCGGACTAAAACCCTGCTGCGGTGGTATCCCTTCTGCCTTACCCCCTCCTCCTCTCGGGTTTTTCTGTATCCCTTCCCCCTGCTTCCTGTGAGAAGCAGAAACCCCTTTTCACCCTGTATTTCATTGTTTAAAGGCATTATTCTCCATTCTCACTTCCAAACTGCTTTGAGTTTTCTTTTGGGCTTTTAGCTCAGGGTAGCTGGGTGTAAACCAATACAGGTATTGCCATCCATTCCTGGTATCTTTGAAGTCTGACTGTTGCCATGGGCACAGGATTGGCCAAAGCCTCGTTCTGCTCTACTAGATGGGACCTTTGTCAGTGAGTGGAAAAAAAGTGAACAAAAACCTGAGAGGTGCTGAGGTTTCATAGGGTCTCATCTATTACTACCTTTGTATTTTGATTCTGTGATTTCCAGAAGCACCAGTCCTGGTTCTAGATGTAAGGGACTGGCAATTACTGATCCGTGCTCCAAGGAAATGAAATGTCATTGCCAAGAGGAGTGTAGCTAAACTGCAATATCTGAGGCCAAATGTGCCACATGTAAAGCAGTGTCTCTGACAAACCACATAGCAACTCCTGAAAGCCAAATCCTGGGCTTGATGGATCATTCCTATGACCCTGTCAAGCCAATTTCGTATTCTTACAAGCAGAAATGATTGTTCTTGATCGTACTAAGTTCCTTCCTAAGTTCTTTCACAGTAGCTGTTGTAGAAGACTTCATTGAGGCTAGCAGCTAACATCCTGGTAAATATGAGGTTTGTGAGACAAGTATCTTGAAAAGATAGTTGTATTGGTTTGGAAAGGACATTGTAGTTCTGTAGGCAGCAGCTTGCAGTCTATCTGGCTGTGAGTCCAATCCTGTTTACAGCTGAATAAACAAGGAATAGGCTCCAAACTTGTGTCTGTAAACTAGGTTAGGCTTGAGTCCACAGCTTCAGGCACACAGCAGGAGACCTGACAGATACCCAGGGATCCTTTACTAACCACAGTCGCAGTAATCACTGTAGCTCTAGCAAAAACATGACAGAATGTCAGAAGCTAATATCTTATCATGTATCGTATGAAAGTGGTACTGAGAAATTGTGCTGTAGTGGCTTCCAGAGATAAGTGTAAACTAATGGAGACACGTCTGGCTTCCTGATCTCTCACTTGATATATAAAATTACAGGAGAAAACAAAACAAAACAAAAGCCAAACCCACAAACTTCCTTCCAATATTTTGTGATTTGATGAAGCATACAACTCTAAGAAAATTGTCACTAGAATGTCTTCCACCTGCTCCCTTCAGCTACAGGTTCAAGGCTGTCATTTCATCATATGTAGAAAGAAACAGGCCAAATTCTCTGCTACCGTAAGACTTCTGTTTGGCCTTCCCCCTGAAGAAATTATTTTGAAAGATTCGGTGGAAAAATTAGAGGGAAAAAAAGGAAATAGTAGTAGGTGTCCACCTTTTCTTGCTCAGTCATGAAAAAGAAACTGTTTAATGAAATTGTTTAATGCAGATTTCTCAGACAAATGTCCTCAACAATCAAACACACCAACAAAATACTGAAACAGTAGGGCACACTTATTTCTATACTCAATAAGGAATGTATGACATCATACTGTAACAGATGCTGGACACTTGGTCATGGCATTTTAGTACTTGGACATCCACAAATTGTTTCTTTCTCCACCAGAAACAAATGTGATCTCAATCTGTCACTCTGTGAAATGCCTTGGAATAGAAAATAGACAAGTGACTACCTGATGGAATCTCTTGTGTTTGGATGCCATATCTAAGATGAAAGATTTTAGAAGTGGAAAATGTGCCTTCCATTGTCATCTGGACTCAAAATCTTCTGTGTTTGTCAACTATAATATGATAAGATTTTCCTTTATTCAAACGGTTTGAAGAACAGATTCTGAGTGTTATAGTAAAGTCACAGAGAACTCCACAGCCAAAGCCTAAGCAGTACCCAGACACAAATGTCAAATGCACACAGGTTACCTTAGGACCTGAGGAATTTATGTAAAGTCAGGTCCAGCTCTGTCCAAAAGTAGACAAAAAATTTTCCAATGTGGTCAGTGCTGTGTCACCTGAACAACTTGAAACAAATCACATGGCAAATAATACTGGCATCCAAAAGATCATTTCTGAACAGACACTGCCCTGTATCATTGACTTACTATCATCAGTTGTCATAAATATTAACAGTGTCTAAGGTATGGGTGAGACTTGAGTCTATAGCAACTATTTGTGAGAAAGAGGAGAATATATGAAAGATCCAGGAAAATTATTCTGTGTTTGAGTAGTGATGTTTGGACTACAAGTGTGTACTCTAAACTGCAGATTTCGGTTTGCACCATATCTTCATGCACAGGCATGCATATATGTGTGAATGGCCCACACCGAGAAGACAGCGACATCTAACTGTGTCAGCTCAGGAAATGTGAAATCTGTCCCAGGAATCATAATTGTTCATATGCCATTGCAATCCTAACAGGATCAGCGTGTCTTTAAAACTGCAAATAAGCAGTTGGTTGGTTTGTCATAGGCAGTATTTGTTTTGTGATGACTCATGATTGACTCATAATTCTCTTGCAGATGTAGCTAGCACCAATCCCAGAAGAGATGACTGGGGATAAGAAATTAGGAATCTTAGGTTCCAATTGTAGGATTGGTAATTAATTTAAAAGCCAGGGGGACCTGCTATGCAGGTCACAATAGCAGCGAAATATCTGTCTCATCCTGGCATTTGTGGAAATTGGGAATCTAATAACTACAGGGAGTTTGGACTGAAGTTGATTAGTGCCATGACCAAAGCCAATGAGACTTCTGGTTTTAATATTAAAAATATCTACAATACCTGCTTGTATGCCTCCCACATGGATATTACAATAACTAAGAAGTAGCCCTCTAACCTCAGCAAATGATCCAGAGCATGTAAATTAGGAGCCAAGGCAGACAGTGTGAAAAGTTAAGACATGGAGCACGAGGCAATGCAGGAGTCTTAGATACCAGCATCATCAGAATGAGATGGTGTAACCCAAAAGCAGGCGAGCATCCAGCACTTCACTCTGTTTCCCACACGTACCATGGACATGTCCCACAGCATCTCCAAAAAAGCAATCCAGAAAACCCAGGAGTTAGTCAATGGGCAAAGCGGTGGTTAAACTCCAGTTCTTCATTACCATTAGAAATAGAAACCTGCATTAAGTGACTCCAGCAATCTGAGTACTACATCCAGACACAAGTACTTCACAGAGTGAAATTCACATCTAAGAGTACGTCATCCAGACAGCACACAAATTAGACTGATCATCATTCTCAGAGGATACAAGACATTTTCCAACAGTGTGTTGACCTCCAGGGAGAGGGACAGGGCAGCCACAGCACCTGCCTCCAAGTGAAGTCTCTAAGCAGCCAAGAAGGCAGGTTAAAATGACGAGCCCTCAAAGAGACCATAGATCTCACAGCTGAGAGGTTTGTAAGGTGTTGACCTGACTTCTCTCCTCTGAATTGATCACATAGCTTACAGAATCCTTGAATAAAAGCAGAAGTAACACTGTGAACATGAACCATAGAATCACAGAATCACAGAAACATTCAGGTTGGAAAAGATCCTCATGATCACCAAGTCTAACAGATAACCTTACTCTACAAGGTTCACCCTAAAACATATCCCCAAGAACCACATCCAAATGACTTTTAAACACATCCAGGACTGGTGACTCAATCACCTCCAATGCCTGACCACAACCCCTAGGTCCTCACACCACACAGCATACTTTGCCTATCCCACATCTGGTATAAAAAAATCCTCCATCAGTCAGTGCCAAATTCTGGTATGGTAGCTTTCACTGTCTGGATATTTTAAAAACTAGGCATCTGGGTCTCCAGAGGAGGACACACTGACCTTAAGTGCAGGATCCTGGGGAAATGTTGGGAAAATCTGTGAGGACCTCCAGATGAGGTTGCTGTTGTATCTAGGGCTTTGGAATGTCAAAATAGATGTGAATTACAAGCACATTCGCCTTTAGATTCAAAAGCAGGAAAGCACATATTCCAAGATATTCTTAAAAGTGATTGTCCTGAACCATCTGGCTCAGATCACTAGCAAAGGAGAATCTGAAGAGTCTTCGATGGTCTGTAGGGAAAGAATTGTCTCAGTCCTAGACCTTGTCTTGTGTGTGTTAGCTATTTCAACAGAGAAAATTATAAATTTATAAGGAATTTTTTGTTCCCTCTTGCAAATATAGATAATTACTCAAAATTAGGAAGGAAGCAGCCCAAAAAAAGAATTCTGAGGAACCTTGCAATGATTTTGCTGTACCATTAATGTCTGTTAATCAATCTACTAGACCACATTTCCTTATTAAGATACAGCAATGATTGCTCAAGGAGATGGCCAAGATTGTGCTAAGGATCAAAGAACAGCAAGATAACAACATGAGTCCATTTCAGAGGAAGATGAAGAGATAGCAATAGTTATTGGACTCACTGTTCTACAATAAATTTAAGGATGCAGACAGTTTGTACTTGACACTCTGCTACTCTGCCATTGCCACGTCACCACTTGCTGTCATAGAATCACCCAGCACTGGAGCCATTAGGACTGCTTCTGTAACAGAGTTTCTGGCTGTGTTTACTGTCAGCTCACACACTCATCCAGAAGCTCATATCTGGCCTGCATCAGACACAAATTGTGATGACAATGTCAGGCACCACTGAGTAGAGAGCAAAATGTTCAGAAGGTTCTTTGTCAGCTCTCTGCAACCTTCAAGGTTTTGATTTATGCCAAGAGTTCTGCATATGCAGCATTGCTCGATAATGCATGTCAGAGACTTTTTATTGGAACCCTCTTTCAGGGCATGCCAGCTATGTGAGCAAGTACTCTGAAAAGTTCAGTGATTGCACTGCTGCAGGCTTTCAAGGAATGAAGCCATCAGAAATTATTTATAGCCCAGCCCTCTCTTTACTGTCAAGTTTTGTCCATGATGAGATGCAGAATCCCTGAGGGCCTGATCCTATAACGTGTTAGTGAGTAAAGCTTTTAAAAGTTGATGTTTTATAAAATCCACTTAACTGATAACACTACCCAGTCACCTTCCAAGATTCCTTGACTGTCCTGCATCTCTCATTCTGATTTTAAATGGGTTTTGTTCTTCAGGAGTACAGAGTAATTCCCAGTGGTGATTGTTACTGATAGCTTATAATAGAGCTCAGCTGTGTTGCTCCTGGATTTCTAATCAGCTTAGTAATGATAGAATTTCTGACAGAGAATTGCATTAAGCCTATCTTGCATTGAAAACTAGACAACCAAAACATCTCCCCCTAAAATATTTTAATGTACTTTATCACAATAAATGGGATCAAATAAAGAGATGCCCACTTTTCACCCCTGAGGCATCTCTTTTGGTAATCCTTGGAAGTCAGCTGAAGGAATGCATGAATCAGTTACCACAAGGCAAATTTACACCACAGTAGCTACTCTGCTGGGAGAGCCTGAGAGAAAGTTTTCACCCCCAAACGTGAGGTAGCTTAGCCTGTACTCACCAAGGCTAAACACTCAACACTTCCCCACAATTTAAAGAACATTCACTGCAGAGTGACTGGTACTTTGCAAAATTGCAACTTCTGGGTGCCTGTTAGTAAGTTGTGTGTGTTGTTGCATTCCAGCTATCAGAGAGGTTACCATCAAAATGGCTCAGGATTTCTAAATGCTGTAATCAGAAGTCAGAAATGGTGTTCGGTTGTAGTTTTGGATTCATATCTATCAAATTCAAGTTTCTCTACTGCAATGGTCACAGACTTCCTGATGACCTTTAGCAAATCACTTTGGCTCCAGTCCTCAGAGATAATTAGTCCCACACTTCCACTGAATTAATGATTAATCATCTTTGAGGATCTAGGATTAGTCCTTCATTTCCTCAATTGAGGAACAACAGCAGGAGGCATTAACAGTCCTCTTTACCCTTTTTGTCTCTACTGCCTGTAGTCTTTTTGAGTATAAACTACAATTACTGCACACATTACTGAGCACAATGTAGTGTAGATCTACCTAGCTTTGTAGTAGGTGGTTTTGTGGTTGATTTTTCATTTGGTTGTTGTTGTTTCTGAAGATTATAAACTCCAGGTTGAGAGAATATTCTATGATGTTCTGTAGAGATGGAATGTATTTTTCTTCTCTGATGACTGTCACTTTGAAACCATACCAAGTCATTAAAAACTGGTAAAAAATGCCAGCTAATGACTGTCAAATTCAGATGTTTGCCCAAAGAAGGGTTATCTGTCACTTCTGGTCAGCATTCAGTGAAGAACGAAGCTCTCTCTGTTACACTGATTTTGGATGTTCATGACCAGAACAATGAACCTACATCTACTGAACTGGATGTGTAGCTACTCTGAAAGACTCTATACTTATTTTCATTCTAGGCACAGACCATTTAACATTTGTACATCAGAGAGAGGATTAAATTAAAACTTGGACTGGATGCACTTTTTCTGTCTGCAATTTCTGTAAGGATCGAAAAAACCTGCATTTCAACATAACAAATTGGTTTCATTTATTATAATAATCTACATAGGGCTGGGATATCTTCCAGTTTGGTTTCATCTCTCTATGAAAAGGCAGTTTCTGTAAAATAACAGTTCTGAATGCGGCATAAAGTTCTTCACACAGGAAGGGGCAGTTTCATTACTGCTCCTTTCTTGTCCTCTGCTTTCAGTGAACCTTATTCTCTTTTTTAGTTTCCTCACCATTTTTTTTTTTGTTTTTTCACTGAGAAGTATCCTCTGTTCATACAGGAGATTTCTGAAGGGTATCTGTGAAAATGCCAGAGACAGTGGTTGGAATATTTGTATCTGCCACTTTAGGCTTCCTATTCTGTCAGCAAAGTGATAACTGTATTAATTGTAAAACAGATAAAACATCTGACTTCACAGTGCCTGTGTTTCATCACTGGTAGTAAAGACAGGCCCAGGTGCTGTGAAGTAGGTAGGTAGTGTACAAGGTATTAAGGCAACACCATCTCCACCACTTTGGGTTACAAAGATTAGCATTTTTTTCTATTATCCAGCGCTGCTTTTGTTTGTCTCTAAACTTTCTCATGACTTCTAGGACTGCAGTTTCACTAGGCATCTAGCTAATTCCCTTCTCATACTAGTTTTTATGCTGCTTTCAACATCATTGCTTCCTGGGCAGGCTCTAGTTAGCTTTCTAGTTGGTGAAGGCACAAACATACCATAAGCTGGTTTTTTTTGTTTTTTGTTTTTTTTTTTTAGCCCCTTTGCTGTGGAGAGATAATCATGTTTCTCTAGATTGCTCTCTCTTTACTTTCAGAGATGGGAAAGCAAAATGACCAGCCACAACAGATAAAATGGCAAATGTTTTTTTCCTTGTAACTGGAAAGAAAGGAGAGGGAAGGTTCTTGCTGCAGATGCATTCCTTAAACTGTACTTGTGTCCTTGTGTGAGGTCTTTGTGGCAGCACACTGCAAAATCCCTTCTTCCCCCTCTCTGTCTCTGGAAGTTTGAATGGGGGGAGAAGAAGGTGCAAAATTGCTTCTCCCTGCCCTGCCCTTCCCCAGCCCCCCTGCCCCTTGCAGGCTTGAAGGGGGAACAGTAAAATGTGCCCTTTTCCACATGTGCACTGACTTGAGGGAAAGCATGTGCTGGAATTGATTGGTGATTGGCTGGATACTTCACACTCAGTATATATATGGCATGGACACATTGTCTAGGAAGATTTTTAGAATGAGGAAAAAAATCATATGCAGTTTTCACTTTCATGCTGCTCTGTGCAGTTCCACTCTAGTCTTGCTCTTGGACAGTTTGTTCTGCTTCCCCACAAGTCTGCAAGTCCTTAGGTTTCTTTGAGAGACAGCTGCCAGCAGCACCTGGATATGGCTTCTCTCATACCACCACGTCCTGGCTTCCTGCTGGAAGGACCCTACCTCTGTCTCTGCTGTAGACTGCTGCCATTCATAGGAACAGTGGCAGCAGTTTGGCTTTTCCCCTTGTGCTGCTAAGACTGCACCTCTTCACAGTCTTTGCCTCATAGAAGCTGTGTCTACAAACACTTTGGACGGTTTTATTTACATCAGACTTAACGCCGTGTGCATCCATGGCTGGATTATAGCTTGCAGTTTCAAAGGCTGCCATAGAGATTCATGTCCATGAAAAAAATCTTCTGTTCCCTAGGCTCTCTGCTCAGCCTGATTTATAAGTGGGGTAAAGCTGTCTTGTAGCTTAGCCTTTTCCACTCTCTGACTTTCCTAAATTATTAAACTTACCCATAAACATCCTTGTGAAGATTCCCAACTGAATTAGAACCTGTAAATAAAATTTAACTAGTTTGTATATAATTTGGGGGTGGGCTTTTGTGAAAATAAAAATAACTGTATTTTTATAATTCCTGCCTCAGCCAATTATTTGCCCCAAACAAATCAGTTCTTCAGAAAAGGTTAAGGTTAATTTTCTACAAAATATGGCCTCTTCATTAAGGAAAATTGATTCTATCTACCAGAATTACACAGAAATACTTAATCTTGATTCTCTGCTAGTATGCAATACTAAATTAAAGATATTTTAATCAATGACAGAAGTGTTTCAGAGGAGCTTATCTTTGTTTGAGGAGCTCTAGTAAGTCCTTTCAATGAGGCTGACAAGCTGTGGACTACATGCCATAGTTTCTAACTAGGTTGTACTTTTAAGTCACTAATAGAGCCAGCTGACTTTTATATGGCCTAGCAATAATTTCACAAATTTCTTTGCATATATCTTCATAATTTTTAGAAGCATTACTACAATCCATGCATTAATTAAAGACCTCTGTAGTCAAAGGACACACATCCAAGGCTTTGGTTCAATGATATCTTAAGGCATTGCTGTCTGTCTTCCCCATCTCTAGCCTATGCACCACGAGGCAGTTCTCCTACAGTTGTGCTGTCAGGGCTGTTTGAGAGGGTGTGCCACAAATACCATAAGGAACTAGATTGTACTCAAAATTAATTAAAAAATATACATCTTTGTTCAGATGCCTTGCCTAGTCCACTCAGAAAAGCGGAAGAGTGGCACTTCAGCTGTGGGAAAGAGAAGCCCATTGGAAAAACAGTGTTTGACTTGTGGAGTTCATCTCTCAGTAATAACATCTGATGTTCTTCAGAGATGAAAGCACCAATGTCTTTTTGACTGAAGAAATACTAAGTAAGGACATCAGGTTTTAGCTTATTAAACCCCTGGAAGAGACATTAAAAGCCCAAGGGAGCAGAATTGCTTTGAGGAAGTAAATTCCCACTATGGAGTTGTCTTACTTTGACCACTTTGTTCACACAGTCTGTTTTGTAAATTGATACTTTTCAATGCTACATATTCTGATGGAGGAAAATAGAGCAGCTTTGGACATAATTTTGATTATGTCTTAGGAACATTTGGACAAAAATCAAAGAATTTTGGTATCTTGGTCTGTAATTTGAATGATGTAAATACTAAGATGCCTGTTTTAAATGGTCTTTCTCAATAAAAATTTGGGGTTGTCACTGTGGCAGGGCACACCCAAGTCCCTGCCCCACTGGAGGTTTGAATGGAATACGAAACGGTTTTCCTCTCCCCCACATCTGTCACCAGAGATTCGGAATGTGGAGAGAAATAGGTGTGAAGTTCCTTCTCCCACCCCACCGTAGGCTTGAATGGGGAAGGAACAAATCACCCCAGTATATATATGGCAACTGGACACATTGTCTAGTCGGACCTTGAGTGGGACCTTGAGTGGGACCTTGAGGAGCATCTGGAATAACAGTGATGAGAAAGCACACGGTCCCCGCTTTTGCACCATTGCATCCTGGCTTCCTGCTGCAGGGACCTGCCTCTGCTGTAAAGTGCCATCATTTGTGGGAACACCACAGAGCACCCTGGCTTTTGCCTGCATTGCTTCATGATATTGCTTCGTGAAAGCCATATCTGCAGTCATTCTGGATGTTAGTGGGCATTGGACTCTGTACCACGTTGATCCACTGCTAGATTGTTATTTGCAAATCTGGACACTGCTGCAAAAGACAGTGCTGTGAAATACACTGCCACAAAGGAGCCAAGGGACCACCTCGAAATTCCTACTCCACCGCTGTGAGTAGCACAGACATTCCCTAAGGCTCCACACTGCCTTTCTCTGTAAGTAGGGCAAAGCTGGTTTATGCCCAAATCTTTTCCAATTTTCTGATTTTTCTAAATTGCTTGAGAAGGATCCTTGTGAAGATTTTTTCTAATGAATTAGAACCCAGATATAAACCAGTTTGTACATTCCTTGCAGATGGGGCTTTTGGAAATTATGAAGACTACATATTTTATAATTCCAGCCTCGTTAATTGCCCACAATCAATTCAGTCATGAGTACTTGTTACCATTTGTCCTGAAAACTTCATTACTCAGCTTTTTTCCCCTAAAATGTCTTTAATGAAACCAGGCTTATCAGCCTTCTACTACCTGTTCCACCACTCAAGCACAGGGTATTTGTCAGGATCTTGTTTTGTTCTTACTTGTTCCAAGCATGAAATCCATGACAGGAGACAATTTGGGCCAAAGAATTTAAAGGTATGCAGAGTAACTCTTTCGTCTTGTCTAATTTTCTCACACAAAGAAACATTACAAAGCAACAAAAACTGAAAGGAGAAGGATTTCAGGTGCATGCTTGACAAATGGCAGTCCCAAAGGGGCATGGACCTTTAAAACATAGTATAAGATATTGATCTGGCATTTAAATTCTGCATCACCATGTTCCACTCAGAGGAACTGACGCAGATTCACAGGACTTTTCCATGTGCAAATCTATTTAGAACCCCTTTCTGCCACACTTGGTATCCTGTTATAAAGATACCCTGCCAGTCTTTAGCATATGCCTTTCTTCTTCAGCATCTGAGCAAAAAGAGGCTGTGATTCATGCCCTGAAATTGGTTTTTAAATATCATGCTGAATATCTGAGACCTCAGCTTCAAAGATCTCTCAGGTTTCCATTAGTTGTGTGCCTGGATCTTGTGTCATACCCACGCTGACAAGATCAGAGGATATCTGAGGCAGCCGGTGAACATAAAGTTTTTCTCACACTGACCTACCTCCTTAGTGGTTTTAACAGACTGTTAAAACCTGGTGGAAAAAGGGTCAATGAAAACATGTCTAGAGTTGCATTTTGAGTAGCCACGATACCGTAATTTCCTTAACAGAAGCTGGCAACTTCCCACCTAAGGAAAGTGTTGACAACTTTCATCCTCAATGGGCCCATTTCTTCCTCACTAGACCATAACTAGTGCTGACTTTCTCATATCTGTTAGAAAAACAGTCGATAGGAGTTTTTATAGTGGAGATTAGTGGATACAGTTTTTATAGTGGAGATTAAAATCTTCTAAACATCTACAAGGTAGAAAACATCAGGTTTTTTCTTCCTTCTATTTGGTACTATATAAGTAAAAAAGAAATTGTATAAAGAAATCAGCAAACTTTTAATTACTTGATTTCTGTGTCTTTTGTTGTTGTTGTAAGAAGGTAAAGAAATCAGAAGGTGTAATTATTATAATCTTGCCAAAGTTTTCTCATCTGCCNAGAATGTTTCCACTTACTCTGATTTGCCTACCATGGATTGTCAGCTTTAATACAAGGATTTTTCTTCAGTTAACAGTGAGCAAGACAGCCAGAAGTGTCCTGCATTCTCTTGCAGAGAGCTCTGGACAAGCTTACCAGTGTACACTGTAAGCGTCCCTGATGAAGCCAATGTAACAGTGCTATTAGAGCATACCTGGAAGCATGTTCAGTCACAGGGATATTTACAGCTAAGCATGTATGTAGGACTGACTCAGCCTAGCTGCACAAATTCGCACAGTTGTACAGGGATGTAGACAACAGCCATCTGCAAGAGCGTGCTGGTTTGAGGCAAACTGGAATATTTTAATGAGAGAAATTAGATCATTGGTTGTGAGAAGAAACTAATGATGAAGTCTATATCATTCATTGGTTTGTCGAGAGGGATAAAAAATCAAAATGTAAATAATCTCTCCCACTCTGGTCTGTGATGCTGGACCTATTTGCTTCCTCTTAACTCCACTCTAGTATCTTTCCGCTAATTTTGGCTAACAGAAAACAACATAATCTTTGCTGCTTGTTTCGTTTGCCTGTCTGGGAAAGCAGAGAAAGAGAGGGGTAGCTTTGAGCCCTTTCTGGGTAATTTCTTTGTCTTGAATGGAGTTTGGGTTTCTGTATTATTTCTAATCTATATATAATTGTAAATACTTGTAAATATATTGTGTATATATGATTGTAATTTTTTTGCCAAACCCACATCAAAGAGAAATGGTGAGTTTCTGACTCTGTGGCCTACCCTGAAGGCATGATATTTACTCGTCTTCCATTAGTGATGAGTGTCAAATTCAAAGTGATTCTACTGCTAGAATATGTTGGTGATATGTCAATGTATTTTGTCTGTTTCATGTATTCTGGAATGAACTAGCACAGGGTTTAAAAACTTCTGAAACTTGACTGTCAGAGTGCGAAACTGTAGTCCGCTAAGCTGCCAAGTGATTGCCAAGCTTGCCAAGTTTCTACTGTTCAGTACTCCAGATAGATCTCAATTTTGGCTCTCAATGAGCCAATATAGGATTCACCTTCACTGCCCATGTAGTTTCAGAAAATACTGTCCCTTAGCAAAACCCTCAGAGACTTAGGAGGCAAAATTGCATACTTCCCCATTTAGAAAGGAATTTATTGACTCAGGAAGATGAAATCAACGTTGTTTCCTGGATTGAAAGCATCCCACACATAAGGAGTATGCAGTTTGGTTTATACCTACACTTGCTTAGGAGTAATTTCTCAGCAGACTACTCATTCTTGGGTTAAATGCTGGAATAAATGCTCTCTAACATTTCTTGAAGGAGCTAGAATCACTGCATTCTTTGTGAACTACCATGCCACAGGACAAAATAGCTGGCATTTAAAGACACAGATCAGAGCTAACAAATCAGTTTAGCAGGTGAAAACATACTGATTCTTTGAACAAAATAGTTTGTCTCTTTACGAAAGATGTGCCATCTTTTATTGCAGAGGAACATTAGTAGTTGATTTTATTTTTTTTCTTAAATAATATATATATATATATAAAATTTTTTTTCTGTGTCCTTGCATTAGCAGGAGAATGAACAGGTAAAGTCCCTAATTCTATAATTAATCACTCAGAGAGGATTTAATAGCAAACTGCTACTGCTCTACCTGCCATTAATATAGCTTCATTAATTTTGCAGAATATTTCAAAGTACATTAGTCTGATGTATTGCTAAAAATAATTACAGTGTAGTCATACTCTGGAAAGCAGATATGCAAAAATGCCATCTTCTTACTCTACAGATCACTTCCCTGTGTGGATAGAATCAGATCAGCCTGTTTTGTAGCTGAAGTACTCATTTTTTTGTGTTTCAGTTCACTTTATATACATAACATAATTAAAATTCAATGAGCTGAATCCCTCGAGGGCATTCTCCACATGGTAATCACAAACCTGGGGTCATGGAGCTGTGCGCAAGGTTTAGAAAAGCACAGCTGGAAGATCTTAAGGCTGATGAATCTTGAGTGAATTCACAGCTTGGCTTTCTGTAGACATCAAAGCAGACATAATGAGCAGAGAAGCTAGTCTGAGTTTCAGAAGGCAGGCAGAATTTCCAAGGCTGGCAGAGCACATCTCATATTGATAAAGGGAATGTGTTTGATCTGAAAGTAATTAAGATACAGCATACATGAAATCTCAGAATGCCATTTTACTCCTCATTTTCAAGCAATGCTGTAAAACAAAGCTGTAGTTGCCCACTTCTGCATTTTATTATTCAAGAGCCTTGTTTCCCTGAGGTGACTCTCTTAATCATGTTGCTTCATTTCTTTATTAATTTTTATAACCTTATAATTTTCAGTGTGTCACAAACTCAACTATCGATACAAGTTAGGCATTCTTATTAGATTTACAGGCTTATTTCAATTTAAAGAGACCTGAAAACATGAAAGTTTGGTTTTATAATCAAAAGTGATGACATGATAATTTATAAATCACTTCAGGTGACATTTTTGCCAAGAATGTGCTCTTCAGACATGTCACAAAGAGCCACTACTGAATCTTTCAACGCCTGTGAGCTGTAGGAGGCATATGGAGAATGCAGATTATCTTCTCACTTTTGCCTTAACTGCAGAGTACTTCTCTCAATTGCAGGACAATATTTTCATGATAAACTCAATGGGCTAGCAAGAGTTGAAACTGGCAAAGATCTGCTCCCCAGGGCAATATCTATCCTACTCTTTGTGTTTGTACCCTAAATGCACACATAGCTGCTATGGTCCAGTTTGAATCCTATTTCTACTCAGAAGCTGCTTAAGCATAATTCATGTCTGCTTTGTCTATTTGGATTTCCACACAGTTCTCAACATTCCTCAAGTCACGGTTCTGTGCAAACTCAAAAGTACTTTTGTTTTGGGTTGCTTGTGTGCTAGATGTCTAGTTGACTATCATGTCCAGTTTGGAACTATAAGTCAAGTAATTCTTCATATTCTTCCTAGATAAAACACAACACGAAGAAGTAACAGCAGATGCTCATTTCANAATACAGACACCACACCCCTCCCAGAGACCAAAATCCCCAAGAGAGGGTAACCAAACACCCCCTACCACCTTTCCCCCCTTCCCCAGTCTTATCTCACCATCTGCTGATGCTGCAGATAAGCTGAAGTAGATCAGCCAGGGGAATCAGTAGCAGGAAAGTATTTAGTAGAATTACTCTGAATTAGCTACCAAGACAAAGGGAAAGGAGACCATGCAAGAGAAGCAGCCACAGCCCAGAACGGTCAGAAACCATCTGGTATCATGTGTTTTAATAACAGTTCTCAAAAACAACTTTTTTTCTTTCTCAGTAAAACTCTGGTGATGTGACATACTGTGTTTACCTCTCTCAGCCAATAGTCTAATTTCTCACTCAAAGCCTCCAATTAGTTCAAACCAGCACAGAGTAACAAGTATATTTATATTTTTTATACACTAACCTCTCTTCATATTTAACCACCAAATTACATGCTTTAGTTCAGTTCCTTCCTACATCTCAGGCAAGACTGCAAAATGAAATTGTCTGTACCTTGAATGAACAAACTGCCTGTTGATCAGTTGCTGTTCTACTTTACTAAGAATGTAAGTGCTCTGGCTGGGTATCTGAAGTTACATGCTGTAGATCTGGGTTTCCCAGAAGAGTAAAGTCAATGTGGATTTCCTGTACAGTCATCATCAGGGACCACTAAAGACAGACACTCTTTTTTGAGGCAGCAACAGATTGAAGGTATTTCTAGACAACTTCTGTGCAGTCATGTTGCAGAAAGGGCCCTAAAGGATGTTTTAGCACAGGCCCCCAGCACTTCCTGTAGGACTGCCCATGCAGAAGTTATTCTGCAGGGATGCCACCCTGTTTGGAGCAGCAGATAGTGTAAATTTTTTTTTTTTTTAACATGCTTGTGAGTGATGTTGAATGGAATGTTGCTGGAAAGCAGAAAATACGCTTGTATCGCACTTTAAAAACTGCAGTTGATGTGAACGTTTGATAGTGGTATTTCCACAAGATCACACTGTGAAAGTATGATTTTCATACACTAGCACTTTTATTAAATAACCCTTATTTGCCTACAAATATTGCACCAAGCTGAGTAAGATATAATTTAAGTATTGAAAATCATCTCCGTCAGCTAAGGTCATGGATATTTTGTGCTTGTCCACAAATTCGTAGAATTTACATCACTTCTGCCTCATTTTTTTCTGTGTGTTCCAAAATAAGCCTTGGGGAGGATTCTCTGATGTGCCCCACCTGCTTCACGTAGACATCTGGGATGGCTGCCCTGAATGCTGAAAATGTACTTTGGAGAAAATTCCTGCTGCAGAGAAGCAATGATTTAGCTGTAGGAAACATAGACAAGAGTATCTAATTTGCAATGCTAAACATACCCTATCTCTGTGTATAATAATCTCCTTGTAGAGAGAAATAGTCTTTAGACCAACACACCTGGAACCCCATTCTGCCATTCTTGTAACATTCCCAGAATATAATTAGTGCAGTGATTGCTTTTTTTTTTTTTTTTTTTTTTTTTTAT
>VWZI01015491.1:52979-91142 GCA_013396835.1 Psilopogon haemacephalus
GGGTTCGGGGCTGGGGGAGAAGGAAGGGACACCAACAATAGTCAAGTGTGGTTTGACACTTGCAGAAGCTGCACTGCCCACAATGCAGCCTCCATCTACATCAAAGAGAGCACTGTCCCTGGGCTCAGAGCTTGTGCTCAATGGGTAGTGTGAGAATGTGGGGCACAACGGGTGGGGCTCCACACACAGGGTACATGTAGCAAGGCTTGTGGAAGGATCTTTCTTCCCCTGCAGATGTGGTTTTCTGTTGTACTACTGATATCGACCATGAATGTTCTGCAGGTGAGTTATGTGTTGTTATCAAATCAATAGAGTGCTTCAGTCCTTATTTAGTTTAAATTATGAGAACTGAACAGTTTCCCCTGCTACATTGTTTGGGCAGTGGGTAGTAACAGAAGGAATCTTTTAATTGAGGAGCACTACTCTGCTGAAGAGGGTGTGGCTAATTTCCAGTTTGCACAAAATGTGTAAAACTCACTCTGCCAGACATTGATAAAGAAGCTGTAGAGTGATTGAGTTTAAAATAAAAAACAACCACCCAAACCTCAAACTTTGTCTACACTAATGTTTTCTGCTGTCATGAAAAAAGATGAGTCTTTGTTTTTTTGCTTGATGTGGCTTGACATGTCCAGAAAAGGGAGATGCAATACCAATGCATTACAGTTTGTCTGCGGTAGTTTTGCAGGCAAAGCCTACAAGGAACAGAGGCAAGTGGAAGATATCTGGCCCAAGGTAGTACTCTGCAGTGGCAACACCTAAGCCTAAGTTTAGACTCCTTTGATTGCCAAAAAACCCCCCAATTCTCAATCATGATACGCCACACCAGAAAAGAGATATCTGAAACAGCAGGGGTGCTTTGGATCTTGGAAGGCTTTATTCCATTAACCCTGTTTCCCTCCATTAATTGTCCAGGGAGTCTGGAGTAGCTACCTGAGAAGTGGAAATCTATATTGTATTTAATGAAGGAGGGATTCAACTTGCAGGTAAATTACCTACATGTTGGTACATTAAAACCATTTCAGTGTCCTTGTAACTCATTCTTCAGGGAATGAGTTGAATCTGCAACCTCTTCTCTTTGGTGTCAAGTGACAGGACTAGGGGAAAACAGAATCATAGGATCAGCCAGGTTGGAAGAGACCTCTGAGATCATCCAGTCCAACCTATTGCCCAGCCCTATCCAATCAACTAGATCATGGCACTGAGTGCCCCATCCAGTCTTTTCTTGAATGCCTCCAGGGATGGCAACTCCACTACTTCTCTGGGCAGCCTATTTCAATGGCAAATCACTCTCTCTGTGAAACAATGTCAAGTTGTGCCAGAGTAGGCTCAGGCTGGATGTTAGGAAATATTTCTTCACAGAAAAGGCTATTGAACATTTGAATGGTCTGCTCAGGGCAGTGATGGAGTCACTGTCCCTTGAGGTTTTTAAAGCAGCGTGTGGACCTGGTGCTTAGGGATGTGGTTTAGTGTTGACTGTTCAACACTTGGCTGGGTCAAGGGTTGGAATGGATGATCTTTGAAGTATCTTCCAACTGGATGTGTTCTGTGATTCTCTGATTCAATACTATGCTGAAGTCATGACAGCTTCAAAATGGAAGTGTTGGCTGGAGCAAAGTATCTTGAGGCTTGAAGTTCAGATTGTAACATGAGAGGCTTCCCTTTATGGTTGCTTCTTCTGGTTTCCACAGTTGGGGTGTTGGTTTTCACTGGCCAGGTTGCTGTATGCTTGGATGGGAGAAACTGTTTTATCTCTGGCTTCTGCTGCTGCTTGTGCTTTTGCTATGCTTTTCAGAATCACAGAACATTAGAGGTTGGAAGGGACCTCCAGATGTTCTGGGGGAGGTATAGGCTGGATATCAGGAAGAAGTTCTTCACAGAGAGAGTGATTTGCCATTGGAATGTGCTGCCCAGGGAGGTGGTGGAGTCACTATCCCTGGAGGTGTTCAAGAAAAGCCTGGATGGGGCACTTAGTGCCATTGGATAGGGCTGGGTGATAGGTTGGACTGGATGATCTTGGAGGTCTCTTCCAACCTGGCTTATTCTATTCTATTCTATTCTATTCTATTCTATTCTATTCTATTCTATTCTATTCTATTCTATTCTATTCTATTCTATTCTATTCTATTCTATTCTATTCTATTCTATTCTATTCTATTGTCTAACTCTTCTGCCAGAGGATCACCTAAGGTAGTGTGCACAGGACTGTGCTGAATACCCTGAGGCAATTGTGCATTGTATCATTCCCAGTAAACAAATTATCTCATCCCAGAGGTTTTGTTGTGTTACTTTCCCTCCAGTTTGGGTGAGGAGTGGTCTTACGAGATCAGGCTGTGTTAACCTGGGATAGCTGATCAAAATCTGATCAATACTGTTGATGAAGCCTGAAGAATTACTTAATTGACCATGCACAAGAGTGTTTATGCATTTAACATCATACTTGGAAGACCTAATTAGTTACCTCTAAAGGAGGAAAAATAGCCCTGTATGCTACTGCAGTTTCATTTTAAGCTGCAAATCCAAAATTCTGTTTTGGGGTAGTGCTGGTGAATGAAAAATAGAAGCAAGAATGTGTCCACTGAAACATGTTTCAAAGGTTTCGTGGTCTAGTAAATATCATGGTGAGTCTGTATGTCCTGAAAGTCAGTGATTTCCATTGCCTAGCATAGAAACTCAGCCACCAGTGATGGCTGGACAGACTCATTGCAGCAGGAGGGACCTTCAACACTATGAAAAAATGTTGCATTCTAAAATGGGTTAGGAGGGAAACAGACTGCAAAAATAATTCTTTGGCAAAGTCTTTGAGGTCATGCATTATATCAAACACTTCTCTTAATGACTTTCCCACATTTGTTGTCCATTTATGTAAATATATCCATGCCTCAGATCCACACTGAGATTCAATCTGGATTGGGAAGTATTTTTAAAAAATCCTTTCAAGAAGGTTTTGCTTTCATTGCTAATTTAGCAGAATTTGCTTTAATTAAAAGTGATCTATTTCTTTCAAAAAGTAGCTTTGCAACTTATCACAGAAGATAGCAGAGTTGACTTCTGAGATTAAGGTGTCATGAGCCATGTATTTGTAAATGCAACTTTGAGTTCTTTAAAATAAAACTAAAGCTTTTCCTCCCCTCCTAAGTAATGCACTCAGGCTTGAATTGTAGTATCTAATGCTCTGTTAAATTTTTCTTTCAGGGACACTCAAACACTCCACATTTTAGGCACTTTTCTGTAAAAATCTTTGTGTTTAAAACAAAGGAAGGTAAAACACAATACTGCTCTACTCAGCTACCTCACAGGTCATGGCATTTTCTAGTAAGGCAAATGTCTTGACCAAATTCCTTGAAGTATTTATTTTGTCTATCAACTTAGTTAGGACAGGATTTACTGTAGCAATTATGCATAACACCTTGTATGTGCTGAAATTAGGTGAGTTTGTGATTTTGCTAAAAACAAAGCCCCTCTGTGATTTTCACACTTTTTCAGACACTTAATAGCAATTTCTGAAAATATTCCCTCTGAATAAAAGTTGAGGTGTGTATTGTGCTCAGATACTGTCATGCTTACAGGCTGCATGCTTTTAGTGGCCACTAGCTTTATCTGTAGCACTTTTAAGCAGTTCATACCAGAAAGTGCATCTTAAGGCTGAGGTCTCAGGAATCTTTTCTATTTTATTTCTTCTCTACTATCCTCATCTTCCAGTCTAGACTAATGAACTGAACTGAGATGAAAGAAAACAGAACAGAAAACAACAGAACAAAAGAAAAAGAGAGAGTTGGCTAAGGCTTTTAAGGAAAAGGTATAAGTAGGAAAACCAGTAGAAATGTAGTTGTAAGCGATCAAAAGACAAATTAAAAATATAACACATTTTAGAAAAGGCCACTTCCTGCCTGGAAAAAACTACTAGAAAGGAAAATATCCAGCATTCAGTGAGGGAATTAAATTCGCCTAAGGATAGCTTTACCTGACTCTAAAAATGTTATGTCTGTAATGAGAAGGAAAAAAAAAAAAAAAAAAAAAAAAAAAAAAAAAAAAGAAAAAAAAAAGGACATTTAGGAAACAAAGGAGATCTAATAAAAGACCTGTTAATTGCTAAACCAGACATGGACTCCCGGAAAACATAAACATAAAAATGCCAGTGGATTCTGGTCACATGGGGACTGTGGTATTTATGCAGAAAATGTAGTGTTTAATGGGGAGCAATCATATTGCCAGTTCCTGTATAGCATGAGACAACTGAGACTGTCTGAGAGAAGCCATCAATCTGGAGTAGCTTTAGTGATGCTCCCAGAGCTGGATGTGCTTTCCAGCCAAAAAATGACTGCTGCTGAGATAAGCCAGAAAAGACACAGTTGGTAAGAGAGTTCCAACAGTGGCTTAAGGTTTGAACCAGGAAAAAGTGGATGATGAGCAATAAAAACAACCTGATGGGTCCTGATGGGAAGATAGGGCTCTTACAGGGACTGTCTGTTAGTTGGTAGAGTTGACCTCAGTGAGCAGAAAACTTTCTAGCAAGGCAATTCATGTTCTAAGATGTACGTGAACAAGGGGAGAAGGAGAGAAAATGAAGTGTTCTTTGGTTTCTTGAAGGAGGAATGAATGAAACTGGCAGTTATATTTGGGTGAGGATAAGATTCCATCCCTTATCATTCAATGGAGGAATGCCAAGGACAGAAACTTCAAAGATCTGTGAAAGGAAAGCATGAGCCACAGAGGACAGTACTGTAAACTTCTCATCTGGTGCAGCACTTTATAACTCTTCCAGTTTTATCTTGTTGTGGTTCTATGCATGCACCTTGCAAGTTCTGCTGTTGCTCCTAGGCTTTGGCTCTGCCCCAAGCAGGCAAATTAGAGAGAAGAAAAGCAGAGAAAGTAAGACCAATAGATCTTCTACAGATATAACATGCTTAATTCTGTGGATAGCTTTGTCAATTTACACCAATATAATTACATTTTAATAATGCACTGGAGTCACTCATGAAATACTGCTCTCATAATTGTCTTGATAGGTACTCTAATTGGGATCAACTCCCTGAGTTGTAAACAAAGGATAATGATAAACATTAATATATCAAGTTAGTTCTTGGTGGCTTACTGCTGAGAATGATATTACACAAAAGCTTATTTAACATCTTATGTAATGATATAGATGAAGGAGTAAACAGAGTATTGAAAGAAATCCAAGGGCCAGCTCAGCTGGGACAAGGTGAGCACAGTGGTGGTGAAGACCTAATGAAAAGATGCTAAGGGAAAGGATATCTTTGGGGTTAATGGAGTGGACCAGAGGTCAGCTTTCTGACTACACCAAGTACAACTTCCCTGTACCCAGGATTTCAGTGGTACTAATTGATTTTAGACTCACACAGATGCTTTGGAGGATGGGGTGATGGCTACTCTGTACCTTGTATATCCAGGGGTTGCACTACTGAAAAATATACTTATTCCTCCAATTCTGCTTAGTTTGAAGCACTATCAAGTAGGCACCAGGCAATCGCTTTTGTGGTCTTACAGCACTATGGACAAATAAATAACAATGATACATGACCAACATGGGAAAAACAAAACAAAATTAAGTTCAGACTGAAAAAAAAAAAAAAAAAAGGTAAGACGCAGGATGTGAGAAAGCTCAGCTAAAGCAGTAGGAGCATGAAACCAGGGCAACAGTGTAACAAGGCTTAACGTGTTGAGGAACACAAAAATTAAAAGTTAGGTTGTCACATTATGCACATTATGTCACATTATTACACAGATGTATCTACCTGCAAAGCAGGAATCCAGCAAATGCTCTTCATGCTATGGGGTGACAGGAGCTGCAACACTGTGTGGGGTGCTGAGCATCTTCTCAGAGTCAACTGACAATTCAGAGAACAACAGAAGTGACTGGAAGGCTGGAGAAGATTGGTGGCATACAAACAAGCACACAAATATATAGATGTGCGTATGAGAGTGAGAGAAAGTAAAATTAACTCATTGGACACTGCCAATAAATATTTGCAGGATGTCAGGCAAATCTGTGTTTCCTACATATGTCCTGAAAAACATGGTTGGGACTCTTCTTTTGGTCCCTAGCTTTGTGAAATCATAGCTTTGACAAATCCAAAACCCTACACTGGCAGTGTTTCCTTAACATTTTAGATCCAGACTTTGCTACTGGATTTTGCAAGGGAGCAAAATAATCCCTAAAGAATATTTTTTTTTTTAATTAGAACATTGTAATTCAACACTGCAGAGCCACAAATCTCAGGAGACTTCCAGAATACCAGGGTGCAGTGGTGTGGAGGTCTAACTATTTCAATAGGGGAGTTATGAAAACAAAACAGAAAGCATCTGAAACAGTATAGGAAACAATGCATATTATAGAATCTGTATTAGTGTAGAAACTGTACAAGTAATGTTTTAAGAGAAAGAAAAAAAATCTTTCTGAGGTAATCCCATCCCATAAAGCCTGGCTTCTAGGAATTTATTTGAATCATAAAGTGTATTAATGTAAATTCAAGAACATATGGCAATGATTTCATTTCAGAGAAGGAAAACTATACCATGAAACAAAATCCTTGCTACTGTATACTTATGACCTATTAAAATTCATGGACATCTTGTACTAAAGGAAATTGCTTTTGAAGTGATTACTTAACAATTCCTTCACTGGACTTTAGCTCAGCGATATAAATTATTCAGTCTTTTGCTTCCAGATTATGGACACAGATGTTTCATAGAAATCACTGACACAGCCTCTGTAGGTCTTGTATTACAGCTGTGGCCAGCAAAAAAGTTTCAAAAAGTCTAATGCTCTCAGGGAACTGAGGCTATTGCTTTCTCAAGTGTTAATTTATGTAAACATTTTCTCATGGTTTATGAGCTGTTAATCATTTTATCACACTGTACTTTATTAGGATTATGGTTGTAAAATCTCATAGGAGTTTTACAACCGTAATAAGAAGTTTTACAACCATAGGAAGATGCACCTGATATAGCATCCAACTGTAACTAATGTAACAATGTTTTCATTGCAAAATCCTGTTAATTTATCACCAGGTTGTATTTCTTTAGGCTGAGATTTTTTTTCAGAGTTTGAAGAGAAAACAAAATGAGAAGAAAAAAAAGATGTATTACTTTTCCCCAGCTTCCCTTTTTACTAAGGTGACCTCATGCAGTGAGTCATGAATTTTGAATACCCATTTTGAATTTCCAATGAAGGTAAGTTCAGGTTTGAGTGAGTTACAAGGCCTAGACATTGAGACAGTAAGTCTGGGTTTATTGTGGGCTTGTTGGAATTAGGCAAATTCACTCCTTAAAGTCTTTCTGTACTATGCAAGCCCCCATATGCTGACATAAACGTCTGTGGCACATTTGGTACAGCAAGTCTGAGCTTCCACTGTGGAGCTCTAAGTCCTGAACTGTATCTGCCTGGCAGTTGCTTCTTATGACTGCCACCTTTGCTGTGACACTGGACACCATCCCTTAAAGCACAGTGGACAACTTTTTCATCCTTTGAAAGACAGGTTATAATTATTTTGGTGTCTAAAAGGCTCTCTGGATATGAATTCAGAGGTGTGAACTCTGAGAGGTCCCAGCACTGACCCTTGAGGGACACCACTTGTCACTGGTCTCCAGGTGGACATTGTGCCCTTGATCACCACTCTCTGTGTGCCACCATCCAGCCAATTCCTTACCCATCAAGTCCATGTTTTTCCAGCTTGGTGACCAGGGTGTCATGTGGGACAGAGTCAAAGGCCTTACTCAGGTCCAGGTAGATGACATCAGTTGCCCTTCCCTTGTCCACTGCTGCTCTGACTTCATCATAGAAAGCCAGAAAATTTGTCAGGCATTATTTGCCCTTGGTGAAGCCATGCTGGTTACCACCAATCACTTCTGCTTTGTTTTCCATTTGCCTTAGCAGAGCCTTGAGGAGGATCTGCTCCATGATCTTGCCAGGCACAGAGGTGTGGCTGACCGGTCTGTAGTTCCTGGGATTGTCCTTTTTTTCCCTTCTCAAAGATGGGTGTTACATTTGCCCTTTTCCAGTCAGCAGGAACTTCACCAGTCTGCCATGACTTTTCAAATACGATGGACAGTGCTTTAGCAACGTGATCATCAGATAGGCACACTGAAATTGGTAGCACTCAGGGGATGCTTGGAGAAGCATTACGGTTACAAATTCAAAACCAAAATAATGTGCTCTGTATTGGTATACAGATGAGAGATATGTAGCTGAAAATACATCTTGTCAGCTGTGGTTTTTGTTACACACCAGCTCTACTTAAAATTTGCTACAGACAACCAGGATGAGCTGCATCTGCCTGCAAGGAGCACTTGTTCCCTTTTGATCTAAAACAGATGTTACCTATTATCAGCAGAAGGTCTGTGTTGCATGCCAAACAAAATTGGTAATATTCTGTAAAGGGCATTGGCAAAGGTGCACTGGAGAGGGGATAGGCACATATTATTTACTGCTGTCAAGTTGCCCTGTTCGTTTACAGCAGTTTCTATTACATGAGTTTTCTAGGCTCAGTAATATCAGTGAGAGGTGAAGTCAGAACTTGGTATTGCACTGATGACTTTCATATTGCTTAGTTTATTGTGCCAGGTACTTAGGGCAAGCAGGAGTTTTGGAAAAGCTAAAAACAGGGAAAACTGAGAGAAAAAAAACACACACACACACAAAAAAACCCAATACAGTGCTTCCTGAAGTAGCTGCATACAAGGGGAGCCAACTAAAGTAATTGTTGTTTCATGGAAAAAACACCAACATATATCCATTGTGTCATTGCTGGTGATTTTGAGTAATTTGTGTCCCACTCATAGGCTTAATTAGTGAACAAAACACTATGCTTAATGGAGATGATCTAGTCTTCCTCTTTACAGCTCTGGAGCTCTATGCATGATGATGAACACAGTTTAGTTATTGACACTCAGTTTCTCAGAGGAGATGTTTTACACGTTTTCAGGAATGTGTTTTTCTGAGTGCAAATTAGTTGAAGTGGTAATGGAAAAGAGAATCAGTGGTGTTTGTAACTCAAATGAGAACATTCACATTTATCAATTTTTCTGTTTCTGTAGCTCTGATATAGAGTTAACAATTTTTCGTATCTAATTACGTAGCCATTTCAGCATACATTTCTTTTCCCCATTAAAAGTCTGTAACTTGGGCTCTAAACAGCAGAAAAATTAAACCCCAGTTAAAGTGATTAGAAAAACAGTCATTTTGCCTGCTGAGTCTGGTTTTGCATTCCCTTTAGATGTGGAACTTCCCTAGAGGTCAACAGCAGGTCTATGTGTAAACATGCATTAGGATCAAGTAATGAAAGAAAATTAGATTAAGGTTTTATAGATTACTGACTTTTTTGTGGGGTTTTTTGTTTGTTTGGTTGGCTTGTTTTGTTTGGGTTGGGTTTTTTTAATTGGGTTTTCTTTTGGTTTTTTTTTGTGGTTTGTTGGTTTGTTTGTTTTTTTTTTTTTCCCCAGATGCTGAAAATTGAAATGAAAAACCATCACAGGCCAATCTGAAGTATATTTTCCTTATAAAAATATGACTATTTTTTAAAAATCTATTTTTAGGTTAAGTAAAATTGTTTCATTTAATGTGCTTTGGATAGTTCTTTTAAAATCAGAGATATTTGATTAGCTTCTAAATATAGTTTAGATTATTCCTTTTAGAGAAGGGTGCTCATTTAAAAAAAAAAAAGCTGTAATAAAGCATTTTAACTTACTATGTGTTTTATTTAATTCAAAGAATTTTGACAGAAATGCAGAAATGTTGCAGTAAAATGTAACCTATATTTTTCAGTGAGGAGAGAAGGTGGAATAAGATAGGAAATAGCTGCACAGGACTCTGCTGCAAATTTGGCTACTTGCAGGTTAAATTCAGTAGAATTTGCCCACTTTTTTGCCAATTTGCCAATTGCCCACTGTCTGCACATCACTTGTTTCAAAAACATGACAAACATCTCATCTTTTTTTTCTGCTGAAACCAGTGTCTCCTACCATGCTTCCCAAACTGCTGCATTGTTTTAAGCATAGATGTTTTGTTGTCTTCAGCTGTAAGGACATAATAAAGACACAGTGCCCATTGTTGAATTTTAAATGGAATTGAGACACGAACATGACTTTAGTACAAATAATTTTGACTAGAGGTGATGTGGACCCCCCCCTCTTCGTGTTTCAGGAGATGGTGTTTCCACCATATAGTATACATCTATAATGCATTGGCCAATACAGCAGAAAGAGGGTGCAAAGCATACATCTGCAGGAATGGACACAGATGGTTATGAGATTTTACTGTTGATGCTGTGAGTTGGATGGACAAGAGAAAGTCTGATCTAGAAGCTATTTAGGTTTATAAAGCTTGAGATGGTTCTACAGTGGTACAGGCTCCAACACCAGCTGCAGCCCAGATCCAGGGAGCAATTCTTGTGAGGGGTGGGGAGGCAGCTAGGTTGTTCCTTTGTAAATTTCATTTTGAAATAAAACCCTTGTTTCCTGAGATCCTTGGGAACGATGCATGGCAGAGTCAGTTCCTCACTTCTGCACTCTGCTCTCATTCTCCTTTGTGCTGCTTTGGGAGTTCCCTGCACCCCCACACTGTGAAATTGCCCAGGCTAGACTCAGACATCTGGAAGTTAAGGAAATGAAGCTTTATATTTACAGTTTTGCACAATATACAAGCAGATATTTACAATATGTAATGGATATTTGCATATATATATACAGTGAAAAGGTAATACAAAAACACACCTCTCCCAGAGATCAGAGTCCCTAAGAGGGGTTTCCAACCACTATCTGTCTATACATGCCAGAAAAGCAAAAGTAGATCAGCCAGGGGAGTTAGCAGCAGGAAAGTAGTTAGTGAAGTTACACAGATCCAGCTAAGAAAGGCAGGGAGAGAGACATGTAGTAGCCAGCACGGCTCAAAATGGTCTGTCTTGGGTTTTAATTTTTATACATTTTTCAGTAACCTGTGAGTGAAGTAGAACCATCAATGTTTTCCTTTCTCAGCCTATAACCTAATTTCTCATTAAAATCCTCCAATTACTTCAAACCAGCACATCCTTTTATTTGTTTATTTATTTTACCTATTTTACAGAATCATGGGAACATTCTGGTTGGAAAAGACCCTCAGGATCACCAAGTCCAACCAATATCCCTATTCTACAAGGTTTGCCCTGAACCATATCCCTAAGCACCACATCCAAGCAACTTTTAAACACATGCAGGGTTGGTGACTCAATCACCTCCCTGGGCAGCCCATTCCAATGGCCAACCACTCTTTCTGTGAAGAAATTTTTTCCTAGTTTATTCCCTTTACCTGTAGTAGCAGACAACTCTAGTTTAATGGAAATTGGTATTTTCAGATACAAGTAAGGTTTGCTTTTCCAAGTTATTTTTCTATGTCCTTAGTTTTAATGAAAACAACAACAAAACAGAAAAAAAAGACATCTCAGGCAAGAGATAGGTCAGATAACTTCTTCAGGTGCCCATGAAGCTGTTCTAAGGTATTCATAACTGGCCAGCATGCAGACATTCTCATGGAGTCACATTATTTCACAGCAGGTCCTACAGCATCCTGGCTACTGGGGAGAGGCAGAAGCAGATGAGGAGTAGATCCAAGGTTGCTCAAAAACCAATCAAAGCTCACAGATCCTGGCATTTCTGAAGGCAGAGTCCACCTGCCCAGTGTTACTTGTCTGCAAAGATGACTCTGTTCTCTTGAGCACATTTCCTGGTGCACCTGAACACAAGGGCAAAGAAGATACTATGCTCTTCAAACACATAATTGTACCTGTTTTCCTAATTACTCTTCCACTTATCTATTTGGCATGGTGGGTTTCTAGTTGGAACTGGTTGGTTTGCCACAAATCAATATTTTTTTCTATTTTTTTTTTTTTTTTTCTTGACCTTCTGCTCCCCNGCATGGGGGGTTTCTAGTTGGAACTGGTTGGTTTGCCACAAATCAATTTTTTTTTCTATTTTTTTTTTTTTTTGCTTGACCTTCTGCTCCCCTTGGTTTAGTTTGTTTGTTTTTCTTCCTTTCTTTTGGATTGTGGGGTTTTTGGTGTGAGTTTGCAGTTGTTTTGGGTTTTTTTTAAGACTGAATTTGAACTCAGTTTGCATGTCTTCTGTCTCTCTCTGCTCATCTCTTCCAATTCTTTTCTCTTATTCTCTATGTATTTATTTGTTATACATACAATTCTGTTATCATTATCTTCACCCTCTGGTGGGATCTGTCTCCAGGGAAGCAAAGCAAAAATCAGCCTAGAAGACTAGCCTGGAAGAAAATCTCAGCAGGGTTACTTATAAAAGACATCTACTTAGACAGCCTAAGGGATGGGAGAAAGCAATAGCAGAGTTCTGGCTTTCTGACATCCATTTTGAACAAATGCAGATGACAGAAGCTGGGAGGACCCAAACTGAGCAAAGGTATTTATCAGCCAGTCTGGTTTGCTGATTTTCTTGCTTTCTCTTTCTCTCTGTAACCACTCTTTTATTACAAGATTACAGTACATTTTTGTAATGCAAAATCATGCAAAGCTATTTTTTCCCTTCTACTTTGAATGTAGGACTCTGATTCCAGTACCTAACTAATTACTTTTGATCTTGGCAGAGTTCAAGTTACTGTATCTGATATTCTTCTTCACGGCAGCAGCCTACAATTACGCTTAAGGAATACTTATGAGTTAGACACTAGAAAGTGTCTTTGGTCAAACAGATTGATTGGTTCTGAATTCTCAATAGACCCAAGCAATTATAATCTCTCAGTCCTATCTTCTTTACCTTCAACATGAGCTACAAAGTTTTCTAGCACAATGGAGCGTATCAATATTTTTTTTCCCTCAAAGGTCTTTTGAGGAGTGGTCTTGATTATGCTACATACAGCTGCTAGGTCTCTTTTCAGTGCATGCATACAAATTCTGAGGCCAGCTAAAGTGTGCATCAATGAATTAACATTTTAATCTGCTTGCAATGGTAGGCGGCAGATTTTATAACAGAGGAACCAGAAGAAATCTCTGCATCCTAGATGAAAAAACAAATCCAAGAGATGCTAGAGTCTTGTCAGAGTCAGTAACATTTGATTGTATCTACCAACAGCCACTGAAACCCACCCAAAGACACCATCTGAGTTGACCAAGGTGTGGTGCAGGTGCGGTCATGAGTAACATCAGAATATGACATGTTTCTTTTGTCATTGTCTCCAGAGCAACTTTGCTAGTCTCACATTAGTAACTGAGAATGCAGCTTGGACATCAGTTGATAGTTGATAAAGGGGTACTTCACTAGGTGCTGTTCTTGTAGAGTATCTGTGCAATGGCTGGATCCACTCTGGGCCACCAGCCTGTACAAGAGCAGAGAATGTAGGAGGACATGGCAGTGAAGAAGGAAGCCTGTGCCCTAGTGTTCCGGTATGGGTGTGACAAACACCCTAGAATTGGTCCAATCCCTGGGCTCTCTCCTCCCCCTACCGTCCAAGGTCCAGTAGGGGTTGAGGAGCGGGGGCACCCCACGTGGCCCCGGGACCCAGGGAGACCTCGGGCGGCACGTATGCGTGGAGTTTTTTAATCAATTGGCCAGCTAGAGAATGCTGAATACCTATTGGACAGTTTCACGCGCCCCCTGGGGGTATTTAGGCAGGGATCAGCAGCTGTTAGGGGCTCTTCCTCGTTCTCCTCGCTCTTCTCCTCATTCACCGTCGTCTCCCTCCGTGGCTGTGAAGAGCCCAGCCATGTGCACAGCAGCATTCAGCAGACAGCAGGCAGCGAAGCATAGCAGCTCTCCATAGAAGCGGCAAGGCTGATCCCCTTCTCCCTTTCTCTCCCTATCCGGGCTAAGTCGGTCTTTTGCCTTCTCCCCTTCGGGTTCGGGAAGGAGCGTGTTTTCCCCTCGCGCCCTGCGGGTACTTTATAGGCGCAGTCGGGATCTATTTTATATGTAGCCTCTCTGTTTCCTAAGTTCTGACTGTTAAATCATTGCACCTGGCGTTTTGAGCGACTCGTGCATTTGTTTCTGCCGACCAGAACCCAAAAGAACCTCAGGGGGCACTAGGACCCCCCTCCCCATGGGATATCAAACCTAATTACACGATATCTCGTAACACCTAGGTACTCATTCTGGGTGGGCCTGGGACCACAGGAGCTTGCTTCACCCACTGCCAACAACAGATTTGTCCCTCACTTATCATCAGGCATAGCAGTTTCTTCACACCTTCAACAAATATCATGAAATTGGAGCCACGTGGGTCTTACAAAATTCTCTGGCAAACCTAATCCAGCCTTTTACCCACTGTTGTGGTCAGACGTTGGCATTACCCTTTTTACCCACACACCCTTGTTTTCGTACTGACAGATGAAATTGCAAATCTGGCTACTTCTTCATGAGTATAACATAATGGTGTAATCTAAAATAGTGCATTCATTAGTTCCTCAAATACAGAAAATTTAATGACAGAAAATTATCCCTGCAGAAATGCAATGATGTGTTCACTCAGGAGTTATTTTCTAAATAACTGAATTTTTGGTGGATGAAAAGCTTGACATAAGCCAACAATGTGCACTTGCATCCCAGAAAGCAAATCACATCCTGGGATATGATGGCAAGCAGATCAAGAGAGGCAGTTCTGCCACTGTTCTGATGAGCCCTTACCTGAAGTAATGTGTCCATCTTTGGGGCTCTTGACACAAGAAAGGCATGGTCCTGATGGAGAGGACACAGGGGAGAGCCACAAAAATTATCAGAAGGCTAGAGCACCTCTCCTATGAAAACAGCCTAAGAAATCTGGGGATGTTCAGCCTGCAGAATGCTCAGGTGAGACCTTACACACCTGAAGATGCCTACAAGAAAGAGGGACTATTTATAAAGGCATGTATCAATAAGACTAGATTTAGATCAGACATTAGAAAGAACTTTACTGTAAAGGTGGAGGCCACATTCCTGGAGACATTCAAGGTCAGGCTTGATGGGGCTCTGAGCAACCTGATCTAGTTGGGGATTTCCCTTCTCATTGCTTGGGGGTTGGGCTAGATGACATTTAGAGGTCCCTTCTGACCCAGTGCAATCTATGATTCTATGAATAAAGCCAACCTCTTAAAACATGAATGGAAACTGGGAAAAAAAAATCCCAACACCAAAATAAACAAACAAATAATACCCCAAACAAAATACAGCACAAAAATAAACCAAACCAAACCTAAACAACTAAACAACCTACTTTCATTTACAAGAAACTATTAAAAAATTGTGTTACTTGTTCTTTAGACTTCTTACTATAAAGACTAGGCAGAGTCCTATGTGTTTTCCAACAATAATATGCAAAATTATTGTGAGGATAGAGGTATTTGTCAGCAAAAAGCCCTTCCTGGACACATAAAGAGCAGTTTATGAAGAGCAGCTAGTTCCATAGCTGCTGAAGCCTGCAGCAACGTAGCGTGAAAAATGGGGCACTGGCAGCTGGTAGGATGGGAAACACCAGCTCAGTGTCTCCAGATGAGGAAGTACGAGTCAGATCACATCCTTAGTGCTGTCTGTGTTTAGTAAAGCCACACTTCCCTGTAAAGGTCTCTATTTTGTGCTGGGCAGACAGGCCAGACTCTGCCATCAGTCCCAGCTATTTCCCTGCCTTGTCAGAGGCCCTGGGTGAACAGGACCTGCAGACCCACAGGCTGAGCTAGGCAGGTGCCCTAAGGGCAGCTGCTCTGATTCCTGCCCAGCAGCCAGGGCTGTGCAGAGAGACATCATGACACACTGAGAGACCCTTTTGGTGGCATCCTAGATAAACTGCAGTTTGTTAAGAAATCCTTTGGAGCTTTCAGATGCAAAGAGACAGAAAAGAAAAAAAAAAATCCACCCAATGACCACCAAAAAAACCCACCAAACAAACAACAACGACCAAAAAATGAGACTAAGCAAAAACGATTTACCAGAGACAAAATGGTGACAGACAGAGCTGCAGCAGTAGGGGAGGCCCTACCATGTGTGCAACCAGCAGTAGGTGGGCTTCATGTGTGTGGGCTACCTTCCCGAGTACTAACCTTCATTTCCCTTTGCTCATTACCTGTCCTCATGTGACAGAGGACAAGAGGAAAAAAAAAGGACTGTGCCTCATAGAGGATGGTAGCCCTACTTTTCTTTGTCCTGCAATATTGCCCATTTGTGTCTAATTTGCCACCCTCTTTCTTCAGAAGATGCTTTTCTGTCACAGGTGCCCATGTTTTTCCTGCCACCAGTGGTCCTTTCCTGGTTTATTTCTGCCTCAGACATACCGATTTGCATGTTTTCCAGGCTGCACCTCATTTCACTCTTTGCCATGCTTCTTTTCTTGTGAAATGCCTTTGTATCTTTTTTCTTTGCCTCGGCAGGTGTTTGCAGCTTGTCCTAGTTTAATATCACCTGCAAGCCTTCCTGTTTACATCCATATTCTGCATCCTGGTTAAGCTGTGTGGAGACAGGGGCACAGCTGTGGGGGTACCTCAGCAGACAGCTCCCAGCACTGGAGCAGCATCCAGGAAGCTGGGGCAGGATTTGCCCTGAGCAAAGTGCACAGGGAACCTCTGGCATAAATACATCCTTTGCATTTATTTCCAACTTGTCAGCTACTTCTGGACCCAGGCTCAAGATGATGCCATGCAAATGATCTTTGGACTGTACCTAATACTCTAAGACAAAAGACAAACTGATCTGTGTCTTGAAGGAGCAGTGAAGTTCATTAGTCAACAGCTTAGTTTCTATCTTATACTTTACTAATAATAGTTTGGAACAAAAAAACCCCAAAAACCAAAAAGAAACCCAAACATATTCTAAAGCCTAGTCTGTACTACCAGGCTGGTATGAACTATTACAAATTCGGCTCTGTAAACAAACATGTGGCAATATTGTTCTGACAGACACCTACGCTTGTTTATTGAGGATAAGGCAGGGAAATGAATTGAAAGAGTAATTATATGCCACTTTAAACAGTAGAATTTCCTACCCTGAAAAAACCTGTGTGCAAAAATATTTCTGTCAGCACAGCTGGAGTAAAATGCTCCATTTTAAATAATTCAACCAAATAGGTTGTCTATTATACTTTATAAATAGGTTTAGAACCTACAATCTTTCAAAGAAAACTCGTGAAGCTTGATTGGGAAAAACAAAAAAAAAAAAAAGATACTACTTTTAAAAATAGACTTCTTTTGCTTCTAATTTTTAAACTGAAGCTGCTCACAGAGGCTGTGTTAAAGCTGCATCTTTTGATGAATGTGTTAAGCACTGAAACAAATGCACCCATTGTGCTGCTGGTGGTAAGGAACAGAAGGTGAACTTAAACCATGCAAAGCCCAGTTCAATTTCCCGAAGGCTTGTGGAGATCCTAGACGTGATGATAGCCACCTGCTGGGATTTTCAGACTTACCGTGGGTGATCAGCTTCCACTGATCTAAATCAAACAGAACAGAAAAATAACTCATCTCACCTGCTTTACTGTTGCCTGCATGATGATTACACACTGACGCACTTACCTAGCCTTGAAAGTGAATACACAGCAGCCTGATGGTGCTTTTATCTCCAAAGAACAGTGCTGGGAGCAGCCTTCATTTGGCATCAGCAAAGTGTCTCTGGCCAAGTCCCAGCTTGAGACAGCATCTTGGCCAGTTTAGACCACCCCAATTAAGGGTGGTCTCACAGAGCCAAGAGCTTTATGGAGCTACTGTGAGTGGGGCTGTGGTTGCAGGTGGGTCCCATTTGCACATCTGACTAGCTGACAACACATAATTCACTCAGTGTAAATCAGCTTTGGGGCTGCTCTATGTTATGCCAAAGACACAGGAAAGATCAAGTGCACATTTCTTGGAGAAAACCCAGAACTACTTCAGGCTACTTTTGCACACTGAATTTGGGGCCGTTGTCTTTGGGAGCATATGAGGGGCGGTGGACATGAAAAGGTCATTCAGCTGGTGAAGCAGCTGGGCTGTAATTCACAGTGTTTCCTTAGACAACCGTAACAGATGCAGTGACAATGATTCCATCAAGAAGAATGGGAGGTATATGGACTTTATAAATAACCTTCCCACACAGATGTCTTTCCCAGTGATCTCACTGAAAAAAAAGACACTGAAGGAAAAAGCTTGGGAGCCAGAGAGCAGGATGCTCCATGGGGATTCAGCCTCACCAGAGTACCACAGGGTTAGACAGTGAATGAGGAGGGCAAACAAGCTGCATGGAAGAGGGGCAAGAATTCTTCCCAAAGACATTTATGTGACCTCCAGACAAGACTTGAAGATTACAGTGACCAACCAGAGCTGGTAGACAGAGAAGGGCTGAAAACAGATTAATCCAATTAAATAAACTCTCCACAGAGCTGAAAGGTTGCTATGTGAAATGTGTGACACTGTTTGAAGATGGGAATAATTTGATAATGTTGAGAGAAGATAAATATGATGGGTTAACTTGACAGTAGTACTAATGTGGCCAGCAGTGCAAGAGGATCTTAGACATAGAAGCTGCTACAGCTTTCACCATGTACTCTTTGATTAAATTGACCATATTTGTTGAACTAAAGCAAAATGCTTTTCCTGTATGATCCTGAAACTCCTGTTCTTTCCTTATTTTTGCTTTATTGGTATTTTTCTTTCTATAGCTTTCCAAGTATACTTTGCAACTACCTGGAGCCATGCAGTCTTGGAGTCATATTACTGAAGTTACTAACAGAAGGCTTAGCAAAAGCAAAAGGGGCTTGGGGCAAAGCTGACTGTGAAGTGTGAACCAGTGACACAAGAAGGTGATACAAAAGCAGCAAATGCATGTGGCTTCAGGCTGGAGAAGGAACAGAACAGCTCTTTAGTAGCAAGTTGCTGAACAAATCTTCCCCTAGCAAAAGTACTATTTACTCGGCTACAGAGATGAGAAAACACATCAGGAGGAGGCAGTGAGCTAGAAACCACTGAGTTTTTGCGCTGGCATGAATCACACAATCACAGCATGAACAAGAGACATCAGAGGATTATCTGTTCCAGCTTTTCTGCCCAAAGCAGGATCAGCTGTAGGCAGCTTGCCCAGGTCAACATATGTAGATTCCACAGCCTCTCTGGGCAACCTGTGCCAGTGTTTGATTACCATCACAGTAAAATGTTTTCGTGTGATCAGATGCAATTCCATGTTTCAATTTGTGCCCATTGCCTCTTCTGCAGCAAGAATGAGCCAGTGGCTTATGTTCAGTTTAGTGTCCACCAGAACTCTCAGGTCCTTCTCTGCAGAGTTTTTTTTCCCCAGCTTGTACTAATAGGATGGCTATTTCTCCCCAGGCAGAGGACTATTTTTACCTTTCTGGACTTAATGAGATTTCTCTCTGCCCATTTTTCCAACCTGTTCAAGTCTGTTTGGTGTGTGATTGACAGAAAGAAGGGGAAACAGAGACAGGGAGAAGGTACAGAAATTTTATGAAAAATAAGAATTTAATCTGTTTTTCAGCTTGCTATGGTGGAAAATCCCTGCAATTCTACCTTGAATAGAATAGAATAGAATAGAATAGAATAGAATAGAATAGAATAGAATAGAATAGAAGAATAGGAGTTACAAGGCACTCACATTGACCATCTAGTTAAACTGCCTGATGAATTTGAAGCTGACTAAAATTAAGGCACATCATCATGGCCATTGCCCAAATACCTCTTAAACCCTGATAGGGCATCAATCACCTCTCTAGGAAGCTTGTCTCAGTATTCCTGAGTTAACTTAAGCTCGAGTTCTCAAGGGTTTTTTGTTTGGGTTTTGTTCTGTATTGTTTACTGTTTGGTTTTTTTTTTTTTTTTTTTTTTTTTTTTTTTTTGTTTTTTTTTTTTTTTTTTTTTGTTAATTTTGTTTCTTTCTTTGTTTTCCTTGAAGAACTAGTACTCAATATTATAATTGAAAATGTCATGGTACATTTTGCCTGAGGATTCTCCTGATGTTATTTTGCTATATTCAACTTGTTTCTATTCAAATTTGTCCTGACAAGAAGAAGTGCAACTCAGCTGAAGTCATGAATTGTACACAGTCCCATATGTCACTGCAGAGTGGGAAAAAATTAATAGTGTCTAGTAAACTACAATGCAAAATAAAAAATGAGTGGTTTAGTTACCTTTGCTACTTTGTGCAGGCTGAGAACTGCTTTTTGCACTTGTGAAGTCTGACGACATCTCATTGAACAAAGCCAATATTTTCAATAGTCTGTATTTAATATTAAATGTCTATTTCTGCAACATAAACTAGTAATAGGAAACACACTGTTTGGAATGAATATCCTGCTTAACCCATGGTCTCATGTCTGGCTTTGATTAAATTCCTCCATTTGCAGCAAAAGATGCGGCAAATTTACAACTTTGTCAGTAACAGAAGACAGCTGAATGGCTGCTCCAGCTTCATTCACTGTTCATTTATTTTTATTTACCAGCCAACACACAAACACATTCTGTTACCTGTTTGGGATTTGGAAGAGCTTTCAAAAAGGAGATAACATTTTCCAGTAACTTTTAAAATAGTTAACTCTTCTCAAGGCCTATTATCAATTACAGTGAAAAGTGACTTATAGGATTTTTTTCTAGATGAATAAAACATTCCAGAGACTAAATATATTCATCAATACAATTTGGCTCAGAGAACCTGCTGGCTTAAATTCTTTATAAGTCAGCAACTACTTTGACCTTTGTAAGAAGCTTATCACCACTGTGCATCATTAGCATTCGCCATACTGTAGATTCATTTTAAAAAATTGAAACCACCAACTCCAGAATCATCTGTATGTTGTTTGGCACTGTATGGCTGTGTTTTTAATAATTGTGTTTACAACAGGCTTTCCAAATGCCTCTTTAAAAGCCTGTGTTGTTAATGGCAGAATATGTCTTGTTGACGAATGCTGACAGGGTTAATGGTTGGACCTGTCTTAAAGGTCTCTTCCAACCAAAATGACTCTATGATTCTATGATAGCTTGATGGGAGTGTATCTGTAACAAATCCAGTCAGGAGGTCTTCTGGAGCTCTCTAACTTGTGTGCATGCTGGGCAGCAGCACTGTTTGCAGGGCAAGATGTGGTCCTGCTCTCCTGCTGAGACTGTCCCATCACCTGGAGCTATGTGTGCTGCTATGCCAGCAAGAGAAATAGCAGTGACATATCCATACCCTTCTTCAGCATCTCCCCAGAAACTTGGATCTTGCCATGACAGCAAAATTTGCATGGATTGGAGCAGCAGGACTGGACTGTGCTCAGGTAATACAGTAACGACAGCAAGGAATGCACTGCACAGGGTGAAGCTGGAATCCTGGCAGGTAACACTTGACATTTTGAGTAATTTTTTTGATCATTTGACTTGATTCCCAGCTGACCACAGGACCCTGTTCACAATGCTGATATTTTTTCTACAGAAATTGAGCATTGGATTACATTTAGGGCAGTGGGAAATCCTAACCCAGAATGTGGCATCATAAGGAGTGAGATTGTGAGATGCCATCCATTTCTCATCCCTTCATCTCTGGCCTCCTCTTATGTTGATGAGGAAAAGGGCAGAACCACTGCCTTTTAGCATCTCATCTCTTTTGTACCCTCTGCAGGCACACCTTGCACCTCCTGAGGTTCAGAGCACAGGTCTGTCTGGCCATTACAGAAATCCTTGAGTTCCTACCCCACCCCAGCATGCATTTGTCACATTATAGGAAAAAAATCTGTCCTGAAAGGTCCTCACCAATATAAACAATTTCTAGCCCTGCTGATGAGTACAAACCTCTTGTGCCTAAAGGACACTTTAGGACCTATTCAGTTGCTAGCTGTCATTGCATTCAGATCTCTTAAAATAAAAACACTAGTTTGTACTGGTATCTAGTAAGACTAAGCTACAGTATGAGTGAAGGAGTTGTGTGGTATTTATGATTTAGCAGCAAAAGCTGCCCTCTGGAGGAGCAAGTCATTAGGCAAATGAGATGCAACAGAGTAAAAAAAATACCTGCACACATTCAGCAGTGAACATTGCTGTTGCAGTTGCTTTACTAAGTTAACCAAGGAGACTCAAAACAAGAAATACAGAGGCTTTATACAGAATGAGTTGGGAGTACAAAGAAACAAAAGCTACATTCTTCAAGAAATAGATTGTAGTTGTGTTTTACAAACACAAATAAATACTGGGAAAAAAGGACATGAAAATTAAAAAGAAAACAACAATACCTACAACTTTAAATTTAAGCTGATTTTTAAAATACTTTCTGAAATAGTAATTTCATCCAGAAGTCCTTGGCTAATTGAAAAATGAGAAAGAAAAGTAGTCAGCATATTACTGATATTACCAGAGAAGAGGTCACAACTAGAGCAGAAAAATGACACATCCAGTTAGAACCACATTACAATTTGGCAGAAATACTCTTAATGAACTCTGTACAGATGAGAAAAAGACAGCAGCACTATTACAGGCATGAAACAATGTTCAGGTGTCATAGTTCATTGTCCAAAATGAAAAAGAACATTAATAAAAGGGAAAATTAAGACAAGAAAAAAACAAACAAAAAAAAACCCCCCAACAACTACTAACTAAGGAAACTTTTAAAACCACCTCTTTGTAATATTTTTCTTAGGCAAATGTTGCATGCACTACCTCCCCAAGAACCTAGACAAAGCTCTTCCATTCCCTATGAATTTTCTTTCATTCAGTTTCATGAAGAAAGGTTTGAAAGAGCAGAGTGCTGGGAAGAAATACTACAAACCTCTAAATTAGTGAAAGAACTTCCAGCATCACTATTATATTCTGGGTAGGAGGAACTGGATGAAATTATGTTTTTCAGCCTCTGAAGTGCAATGATTAATAGCAAAAGAAGAAATGCTAAGAGACTAAGGAATATAGAAACATATACATAGACATTGGAGAGGCGGCCAGGCGATGAATCCACTGAAGTTGAAAGGGATGTGGGATACAGCTCCAGAAAAGTTCCATTTTCCATGTTTCCTACAAATCCAGATGAAGGGTCGAGTTCTGACATTTTTGGGTTTGTGTTTTAAAAATCACAACAGAGCTCAGATTCAAAGGCAGTCTCAGAAGCATAACAAGGGATTTATTTTAGGCAACCGTTTTTTCATCACAAGGAAGAGATACGAAGCCAGGCAGTGATCAAATTTATCCTTTGGTGCTCAAGCTCAGGACAGTGTAAGTTTGTATTCTTCAGAACTAGAAGGGGAGCGAAAAAAAAAAAAGGCAAAATTAATTTGCTAGCAGACAATGTGATCTAATGCACGTCTGGTGGAATCTAGCTTTTAAGAGTTACATGTTACTCTTCCTCAGTAAGAGGCTGTAATTCTAAAAGCATTACCTAATTTTGTGTCTCTTTTTTCCAAAATGCAGGCATCTTACTCATCAGTGAATTAAAATTGACCCTTCCCCATCAGTTTTTTAACTGCAGGTTGGACATGATGATCCTTCCAAGCTGGCATTCTGTGATTCTGTATGTATGTAGAGTCTAACTGTACACTTAAAAACCCTCTTATTTTCTGATTTTCTATACGTCAGAAACGCATCTCTATTACTATATCCAACAGGTCAAGGCTATTCTCTGGTCTCAGGGCCAATTTGTGTGGCATGTTGCATCAAGATGGTTAAACTTCCATTTATCCCCACATGATGGCCAAATCACAGCTGCCCTTGAGGACAAATGATCATGGAATCATGGATGTCAGGGGCTGGAAGGGACCTTGAAAGATCATCTGGTCTATCCCCACTGAGCAGGATCACCTAGAGCAGATAACACTGGAATACATCCAGATGGTCCTTGAATACCTCCAGAAAAGGAGACTCCACAACCTCCCTGGTCAGCAGGTTCCAGTGCTCTCTCACCCTCTCAGTGAAAAAATTATTCTTCAGGTTCACATGGAACCTCCTATGCCTCAACTTCCACCCATTGCCCCTTGTCCTGTCACTGGGCATCAACAAGAAGAGGCTGGCTCCATCCTCCTGGCACTCACCCCTTACATATTTATAAACATTATTGAGGTCACCCCTTATTCTCCTCCTCTCCAAGCTAAAAGCCCCAACTCCTTCAGTCTCTCCTCACAAGGAAGACATTCAGCTTCCTTAATCGTGGACTAATGATGGCCAATCCTAACCCCAAATATGTCCCAGAACTGCTTGAAAAGTGCTAGCTGGCCAAAACCATGCTGGAAGTTGTGCTTGCAAATTCAGCAGGAGAGATTATAACAGGCCTACATCCTGATCTCAATGTAGTAGCACATACACATGCATAATGTTTTCATGGATAAAAGTTTACATTCCAGGTGTTAGTTTATTGTTTATTGCATTTATTGTTTTATCGCAGTACTTTTTGTAGTAATTGAGCATTCTAATAGCCCGCAAAATATGTAGGAGTTCAAAACTGTATCTGCAAATATCAGATTAAAAAAAAAATCTTACCTTTATGATATGTAACTCATACTGCTGCACAAAATATACTTAACAAAAATAATTTTATAACCCTAATAAGTATTTATCCCCACAAGAGACAGCATTTATTGTACCTTGTGAAATAAATCCCATCAGACTGAACAAAAGAGAGATCCTTATGAGATTATACTCCTTTTGAACTGCCTTTAATTTAGTGATCTAAAAAGAACTGATAGAATGCTGTGTGTTCGTTTCATGTTCTGGAAGTAGTTAAGCTTGTTATAGCTAATTCATCCTTTTTAAAAGATAGGTTTTGATACGTAAGATGTTTATCCTTGATTACTCATCATAATTAAAAGAAGATCCATTATTAATTGCTCTATAATAACTTAAAGAACTCACTATATATAAATTCTTTAACATGGCAGAAGTTAAAAGCCTTTAAAGTCTTCACAAATTTGAAATCTGTTATGTTCTGCTTTTACTATTAATAGTTTTGGCCCTAGTACAAGGAAGAACTTTGGCATCGGACTTTCTTTGAAGTTAGCAGAAAACTTATGGTCTTACATAGAACTAATCAGAACCTCACAGTTAAACAGAAATGTGAGCATTCTCCTAGATCACAGAGCCTTTATAGGTCCTACAATGTCAACTCGGTTATTTTTAACTGATTGTTTTGTAGTGAGATCAGAGACATTGTAAACTGTGATTCCAAATTACTAAGGCCCAGATCATAGTTGCCTTATTCACCTTGTGTAGAGATGTATAAATGAATCTCTCCATAAAACGCAGCTTCAGCTAAAGTGGCACTTTGGACAATATTTGAGGAAGAAATATTTGCAAGATAATGGAGCAGATCATCTTGACTGCAATCACACAGCCTGTACAGGATGGCAAAGGGATCAGACTCAGCCAGCATGGGTTTATGAGGGGCAGGTCCTGTTTGACCAACCTGATCTCTTTTGATGACCAGGTGACCTGGCTGATGGATATGGGAAAGGCTGCGGATGTAGTCTACCTGGAATTCAGCAAAGCCTTTGATACTGTCTGCCATAGCAAACTCCTGGCCAAGCTGGCAGCCCATGGCTCGGTTAAGAACTGGTTGCAGGGCTGGGCTCAGAGAATGGTGGTGAATGGAACCACATCCAGTTGGCGGCCAGTCACTACTGGAGTGCCTCAGAGATTACTGCTGGACCCAGTCCTGTTTAGTATCTTCACTGATGATCTGGATGAAGGGATTGAGTCCACCATCAGTAAGTTTACAGATGAACACCAAGTTGGAAGCACGTGTGAAACTGAAAGTGGCTGACTGCAACAAAGTGGTTGTCTTTCTCAGAGCTGTAAACTGATCAAGGAATTCAACTAAGGAAGTAAGTTTTCAGATTCTGTAGTGGTCCCCAACTTTCCTTCAACTAGTCTTTAAAAGGTATATTAGTTTAAGGCAAAAACTGAATTTGAAGAGCTGCTGCTGAAGAACTGGAGATAAACTCTGACAGAAGTAACCAGTCCAAATAACCAGTCCAAAAATAAACCCTCCTGGGACAGAACGAGGACCTTTCCACTGGGTGACTCAGATTTTGTGGTGCACCTGGATCTGGATAACTTTCTCAGAGGCATCTCTGAAGTCCCAGGACAAGGCTGTATGGCTTGTGGAAGGTATGTGAGCCATCAAATCCACCCTCATTGCTGAAAGTCCCAGGTCACACTCTTGTTCCCAACACAAATTGAGTTTTCCCACTGCTGTTATTCCACAGTTACACAGCCTTGCTTCTCTGATGGACACACTGCTTAGACAAATTCACTCGTTTCATCAAAACTACTCACAGTGGGGAGAAGGCACAGATGAGACTGTCACTCTCTGGTGTTTTCTGATGTACAAGATAGTCCCCAAATAAAAGGTCTCGCATATGAGAAGGGCTCTGCTGGTATCATTTGTTCATCCTCGCTTTTCAACCAGAATCACTATGTAAGTTATTTCCCTCCAGATGTGTATGTTCCTCCATTTGTGTCCTCAGTATAAATGACTTTCCAGAGTGAGGACAATCACTCTTATTCCCAGGGCTGGGCTACCTGGCAGATACTGTTAGAGGGCCTAGTTAGAATTTTTCATTCTTTCTTTTATATCTTAGTAAGCAGAAATAGGTAAATTGCCACTCACCAAAACCAGGGAAAACTGGGTAGGTGAGGAATTAAGTAAGCCATCATTATGCAAGACGTAAATCCTGGGTACCATGCTCATCGTGCCTGGGGAGCCATGCCAAAGTTACCAACTTCTTGTATCTTTGATGGTACCTGTCACAAACCCTGGAATTTTCTTCCAGCAAATGGAAACCTGGTCAGGAGCAGAGGCCTCATCAATTAGCACATGCCCTAGGTGCCAAGTTATATGTAATATTTGTGATTTAATCTTGAGCATCCCTCAGACAGTAGTCATCTCCCAGTTTGGTCTAAGGTGAATGTTACAGGGCACTGCAACACTCTCTGGGCTGGCATGGAATGAACAGAAAGCTTTGTCATAGTCCCAGTGTCATAAATCCTTTACCATCCAGTTACCTATATTGTATTTCTCTGTATATCTTGATGCCATAGTTCTCTTTCTCCAGGCCTAGTGAAATACAGTTTAATGGATCATACTCACAACCACTGAAGCCCTAAAAATTGAAAAACAGGAACCAAAGATAAGTCTGGTAGATTAATTTGCTCGAGAGTTTATCAGCCATAGACAAGCATTTTATTTTCTTGGTTCTTCCTGGCTTTTTGCGACTACAAGCTGAGAAATACATTTGCTGTTTCAAAGGCTTCAAAATGTTTCAGCAGAGAGAAAACTGACTGCTACATAAACTAATATTGTTGTCACAATCTCCCATCAACTCTTTCTTTCCAGGTAGATTTTCTTAAAAGTCCTTACTGTAAACAACTCCTAACAGAGAAGAGCTTAATTTGTCTTTACCATAGTTACAACATTGAGGTCCCTCATCCCACCAGACATCAATATGCTGTTGGTTGCATCCACCTTTCTTTCCTAAAAATGTAAAACCTTTTTGTCTGATTTCAGCCCAATGTATACAGAAATGCAGAAGGTGAGTGCAACAGAAGGATTAGATTTCTACCGTCTCCAAAATTAGGGCTCTGCGAAGTAGGTCAGGGATTTGCTTCCTGACCTAGTGTCATGGTAGGCATGGTAGGCCTGATAGGCCAAAATAGGCCTGAACATGTCCTGGCTTGACCAGACGTTTTTCTGCTCTCCTTCCTTCTGTTGTGGGGAGAAGCAACCGTGGGAAAGAGGACAAAGTACCTGGAGCCATGGAGTCTAAGGACTGTGGCTTGCCCAGACTTGTTTTGCTCCTGTTTACATCCTGTGGTAAGCACTTGGCTTGTGTCTGCCTTGTGCAAGGCCTATGTTTTTCCCAAATCTGGGTAAAGCAAGCCTATGGCTTCACCTAATATGGTCAAGCTTGACTAACTGCCATTCTGATTAACTATTCTGTGTCCAAAGGCCCATTAGTCTTGGGCTACAGGGATAAAAATTGATAAGCAGGTAACATGACATGCTCTGATGTTGGACCCATGCTGCTGCCTGCTGCCATTATGCTTTGCTAAGCTATAAGTCAGCTCTGCTGAATAGCAAGCCCTGTATTTTGGGCTAGTTTGTTTGCCTGGAAACTGCCTGCCTTGAGTTTACCAGGAACTGGTACCAAATACCTCCATGTGATAGGCCTGCATAGCCAGTGTGACATCTGTGCTGAGACTGCACATTGCAAGACATCCTGCCAAGACGGGAAGTCCTGGAGGTACAGAGATCATCCAGAGGAGACAGGACCAGGTCAGAGATCATCTGCTCCCTTTCCCCAGCAACCTGTGAAGCCTGGGAAGAATCAAAAGCCTCGGCGGCCAACAAGACTTTAACAGAATTCCCTGAAAGTGTTTGGGTACTGTCTGAAGCTGTAGTTAGCCCCATGAGTCGGGAAATAATATTTTGTGAGTAAATACTTAAAGCCTCTTGTAATTTACCAAGTGCCTTCTGTCATAAACAGAAAGGAGCTTCCCCGAGTCCATCTAGTGGGCAAGCAGTATATTGACCACAAGAATCTTCTCTTCCAGTTCAATTGGGTTTGCATGTTTATATATTCCTAGTTATTTGTTCTAGATCCAGTTATTCATTTGTATAATGTTTCCATGACCATTGCAAGGCAAGAGAACCTGATTATTATTAAAATTAATGGTTGGGGTGGAGAGAGTTCTCAATATCAAAATTAATAAACAATATTAATTTTGAAAAAATACAATCTTGCAACAATTAATTACTCCTCCATTACACCTAGGGCAGGACAGCTGAAGAAACTCACCAGCATCAGATGTCCATGGATCCTGGCAGAAGCTGCCTCTGAACCCCATCTTTGTTAGCTTGCACAAACTGTCCTCCTGTGCATCCAGTTCCCATGCTTGCATACATGTGTGCCCAAGGGGACATGAAGATGAGGGTCAAAGAAGCACACTCTCACTGGCTGAATGATGACTTGGGACCATTCCCCTGATTGGGGATCTGGTGGCTAGCAGATCCTAGATGGCACTGAAATTACTGGACATTAGTCTGGCTCAGAAATGTCTAGGAAAGGGACACAAGTTGCAAGGGGTATTGTGGGTCTATACAAAAATTTCTTGCTCTATATAAGGCAGACAGCTCTTTGTTTCAAGTAGGAGAGGAGAGGCAAAGGATGTTCATTAAAGATTACACTGATGATCTCTATTCAGAAGTCTGTACTCTGCTCCCTTTTGCCCTTTGGGAAAGCTGAAGCCAGGAGTGAGCACATAAGGATATCATCCTCTTATGACCTGAAACTAGAACTACCCTCTCCTTCATTCAGCATCAAGTGTAGGAAGAGCAGGTGGAGGATTTTGCAAGTTCCCAGGGAACACACCCATACCAGTTCCAGGATGAAATCTCCTCAACCTTAAATGTATGTTGTCCCTCAAATTCTATTATCATAGTAATTAATTCCACAAGCTGGCAGCCAGTTTTCACTAGATCTGTTAGAAATATTAAGACTTCTGTAAAGGGTTAAGCCCACCTGGGAACCCCCTGACTCCTCTCAAGGCATGGTCTGACCTTTTTCCCAGGTGTCATGGTTAGCCACTCCCACTTCCTGCTAGGACCTGGCTATAAAAAGGGGAATCCAGCTTGTCTTCTCTCTCTTTGGCCCCTGCTTTGCCTGGAGTGACTGCTCTGCTGCCCTCTGCTGCCAGACCACCACATGCTCCTCTGCCACCACGTGGAGAGCACCACCATTTTTATTTGGAACTTGGACTTACTGCTTTTCACCGTAAAATTCCTACATCCTGCCTCTATCCAACACCAAAACCATCCATCTCAGCCTTTGGGCTCCATTGTCTTCCATGGGTTGTATTTGTACTTTGTTTCCCCTATTTTCCCCTTCTCCCCAGCATCTGTAATTTTTTTTTCTCCTCATTTCCCATACCCTGCATTTTGTTCCCCTTTTCTCCCACCTTCTGTAAAAAACCCTTTTCCCTCCTATTTAGTGTTAAAGTTTATACCTTTTTTACTTCCAAATCAGATTGAGATTTTATTGGGCTTTTGGGCTCAGGGGTAGCTGGCTTAAACCCAATACAACTTCTCATTACCTTTGCTAATCAATATACATACACAAGGGCAGCGAGCTTTTGACTTAATTCTTTCATCTTCCTCCTCACCTCCTTCATTTTCTACATTTATTTCCTTTAGCATATATGACTGTATCATCATGTATCATCCTTCCAACTAACATGTAACAGAAAGTATTTAACGTCATCTAAAATGTTTTCATACTCATAAAGAACAGGATGAATTCTACAAATAGGGAACTCTTCAGCCTTGAAAGGCAATTTGCTCCAGACTGGAAAAAAGTAGCAATTCAACATCAGGCAACTAAATTAGACAGCAGCTCTTGACAGCAAAGAAGTGAGCAACATTTTATTCCACTGAAAATGTAGGAAGGAAAGACAAAATATGATTGCTCACTTGGAATTTAGCAAAAATAGAACCCTTAATACTTCTCACTCTTGCATAAATGTCCTTGGTAATTAAAAGACCATAAGTAAATAGGATGCTTCTTTCTCCTGTTGCAGGCAGACTGTCAAGGAGCAGAAAATCCCTTTAACACTGTGCTTGGGAAACAGGATCAGTTGCCAACTGACTCAATAAAATAGTGCACATGAGAAAAAGGAAAAAAAAGTTATTTTCTGCCACAAGCAAACTCTTTCTTTTAACTTCTGATCTAATTTCAATTTTTACTATGATTTAATGCAATTTAAATTGCATTGGCTTGGTCGCACATTAAAGTGAAGTTATATTTTGTTTTGGGCTTTGTCTTGGGCTGGGCAAAGGAAACTTTTAGAGCCCTAAGGATACTTAGATTAATTCAGATGGGAGCAAATGCTTGTAACATTTACATCTCCCATGTATTTAAAGATTATAAAGTTATTTATATCAATGTAAAGGAAAGACATCATGACTTGGAGTCAGAACCAGGGTCTGTCAGTTGAATCTACTTTTAAAAAATAAGATATAAACAAGCAAGGCGAATGAATTAAATACTTACAAGCAGGAAGATACAGGGATGCAAACCGAATGTCCAGTGTGCAGGATGCGGTTAGTTATCACGCCCAAATCTAAAGAGGCTGCATTCTGAGAAAAGCTCCTATAAAAAACCCACAAAGACCAAATTAAATTAGAAGAGTTTAGCAATAAAATACTAAATTTATGGTAAAAAAATAATAGGGAAAAAATCTCACAAAGTAAAAAGTACTCAATTTCATCTGCCCTGGGTGACAGGTATTTCATAAATAAATCAAACAACTGGAGCCCTGTCTTCTTTTATTCCTGCTAGCTACATCCTTCTGCTGTCCAGTTACAGCACTGCATGTACAGTATCAAAACTACGATCTTGATTTCTGCTTTACAACCATCTCTTAGTAACACTTTTATCCTTTTGCAGAGTGCTCGAGAACCAAGACAGCCTGCTATCCCCTGGCACCTATTTAAGCTCTGGAGCACTGCATCTGCACTCCAATTCATTTCACATTATCCCCTAAAGACTCTGCCAGGAATCAGGTCTTTCTGGATTATACACCATTATTTATTTATTCTCTTTATTTCAGACAATCTGCAATTTTAGTTCACTTACCTGAAACCCACAAACTGAATACCATACAGCACAAGGACAACAAGCAGATATTTGTGTTCCTACAGTCACAAAATACCTAAAATTAAAGTGTGACCCCTGAGCTGGTTTTAATACAGCAAATTAAACTGACTGTACATGAAGAAACACTCCCAGATGATGTAGATTAAAGCAAAAGTAAGGCCACTTTAGAAAAGATCCTCCCCTCCACCCTGGGGAAAAGAAAAATTTAAAAATGCTTGCACAATAATTATACATCTCAGAACTCTACCAGTTCAGCACGTTTGGTTTGAACTGCATTAGGGAAGCAGATCTCTGGGGATGAATGTTAATGCATTGTTGTGTTGCTTTCATCCCTTCAATCACTGAATCACTTAGGGTGTAACCCTGTCCAAGTTCAATAAAGAAAATTATATAAGTGCAGCTGTCAAAAGTCAGCATTGTTGAAATCCAACATTGATTATACTAATATTTCACTTTGAGGGAGCCAGACAGCTTCCTGACAACTTCCCCATGCAGAAGGAGAGCTGGGAGGCTGCAGGTGAACCCTGAGGTTGGCTTCCTCAGGGATGCACCCAACATATCCTCTGGATGTGATGACATGCACCCCATTGCCTTGACCAGAAGCATGTAGGCTGAGGCAGGTGTGGCTACTGGCATGGAGACAGGGACGCAGGAGCTCCTGTACATCCTTTCTCTGGCAAATCTGTCTCCTGTAACAAGAAGCTTGATCCTTTGCCCCTGTAATGGTTTTGTCTGTTTGTAGCAGAGATCCTTTCCTTTCCCTTTGTTTCTTCCTGAAAAGCTCTCCCGGGGGAAAGAGACATGGACCTCTGCAACAGGGACTGTATCTTAAAGCAATACAAATATAAACAAATTTCCTTCTTTTCCAGCCCACTTTTGCCTCTGCAAATCTCTTCTTTAATCTCTCTCCCCACAGTGAGAGAGCACTGCCCCTGCCCATTTAGCCCTTCATTCAATACAATGCCCCAATCCCCGGCAAGGCGGAGAGTATACCAAGTCTTGAGCTGATTAAACGCGCCAGAGATGCAGTGCAGAACACAATACATCCTCGAAGCTCTTTAAATGTGTGCATTCATATTCAAATAGCAAGTGTACACAAAGAGATGGAGCGGTCTAAGATTTTAATTACCTTTGAAGAGCACAAACATATTTAGACCAGAACATCAAGAAGATTATCCACAGGAGATCCATTGGAATACACAGTTGTATCCCACAGCCCATCATCCTTCTTGCACCAATCTAATGCCCTCTATAACTACCTTCACAGTCCTAGCTGCAGCAGTAGCTCACATTTGAAGCTCACACTGACCACAGAATCATAGAATCATTGAATGGTTTAGGTTGGAAGAGACCTCAAAGATCATCCAGTTCCAACCCCCCGCCATAGGCAGGGACACCTCCCACTAGATCAGGATGCTCAAGACCTCATCCAGTCTGGCCTTGAACGCCTCCAGGGAGGGAGCAGCCACAACCTCCCTGAGCAACCCGGTCTAGTGTCTTGCCACTCTCACTGTGAAGAACTTCCTAACATCTAGTTTAAATCTCCCCTCTGCCAGTTTAAACCCACTACCCCTCATCCTCTCATTACAAGACCTTGTGAATAGTCCCTCCCCAGCCCTCCTGTCGGTCCCCTTCAGATACTGGAAGGCTACTATAAGGTCTCCTCGAAGCCTTCTCTTCTCCAGGCTGAAGAGCCGCAACTCTCTCAGCCTGTCCTCATATCATGTTCTGGTACAGCAAGATTTATCACTGTATTAATTCCCATCTCCAATAAAGTATGTGGGGATCAGAGATCTATCTGATCTCTGTGTCTCTCAGCATGTAAATAGGGAAAGAAGTCTGTCACACATCTGAGACCCCACAAGGAGAAATGAGGCCTGTTTCCCATGGGACTGTGAGTCTGAATCTCACCCAAAGAACAGGCAGTCACCAGGGTAAAATATTTATTTCCTTCTACTGTTGAAAATTTTTCATCAGCCTGCGATTTTTAATTGGAAAACAACAACAATAAAACCACAAACAAACAAACCCCCAAAACAAACAATCAACAACCAAAAACACCCCCAAACAACCCAAACCTCAAAAGTCCACTCTTTGTTGACCATAGTGATGGGTCATATTTGAGATCTCAGTGTCTAGTCCCAGCTTTATTCCATGTATTTTCACTGAGTAACTTCTTTTCCTGTTGACCACTTTGAGCCAAATTCAACCCCAGGTCAAAACCTCAATGACAGTGAAGCTTCTAAAGTTTAATGACAGCAAATGATCAAGAAGAAAAGATATCAAGGTTCACACAGCCATTTGACACCACTTAATTATCCTTAGATCTTGGTAATTGACTTCTACAGTCAAACACAGCCACTAAGATGTCACTACCAAAGTAAAAGACCACAGGTGTCCACAAAGACAGCAGGCCGGAAGGAGATCCAGGACAAGGATAGCCAGGGAAGAGGACACAACTGACAGGTATAGGGATTCCTTAATTACTGCATTTTGTGGAATGACCTCTTGTTTGATGTATTTTAATTCTGAATTCAAAAGTTTTGTTTGAAGAGAAAATTAATTGTAGGATGGAATGGTGGCCCACTGGGCAAAAAGAAAGGAAGGTAAAAAAAAAATAGTTAAACCCTATTTCCCTCAGTGAAATAAACACATGAAAGTATTTCAGCTGCATCTGTCTTGCCCTCTCTCCTTTCACGGTTGAGTCATCCTCTTCCTGCTACCCCTCCATGCATCTTGGGAGAAGATGCCATTCCATATATGTGGATGGGTGGTGGGGATGTAATTAATCTCAGAACAAACACAAGTTAATTAAGCTTTGCTAGTTTGTGCCTGACTGTTAATATGGGGTCCTGATAACCACCTTTTGTATTTGAGACAAACAGACCAGTGCTAGGCTCCATGCTTGGGACCAAATAGTGGGTGCAGCTGCACAGAATTCTCATGGGGCAGTGCTCTATCTCCTCCACTCAGAGCAAAAACTGCCAGATAAAATATCAGGCCCCAGGGCAAGTAGTTTGTTGTTATCAGAGCTTGCTTTCATTCTGCATCACACTCATCTGTGAAGCTATCAACTTGCAGGACCCAGAATTCTCAGATACAGCATCCCTCCAGGTAAATGGCAGAAAACCCTGGATGTATCAGGCACTACCTCCTTCACCTACCAGGAACACAGTTTTAGGACAACATGTAGCTAAATCTGGAAGTGAATGTATTCAAAGTCTCTATTGCCTGCTTCAGTGTTGTGGCACAGCATCCTGTCAATGCCAGATGAGGTGGCTGCACACACAAGCATAGTTGAAAGCTTTTGTCTCTTGCACTTCACCTCCATCTTGGAGGCCATCTTGCAGACTTAGCAAGGGGCTCTGCTGAACAATAAGTGGCCCTTAACTTTGCAATTCAATGGAATTATTAGTCCTTAACAAATGAAGCTGTCACCTAGTAAGTGGAGTCCAGAGTAGTAAGAGAACACTTTACTATGGTAAAATACAGCTGACACACTGGCTACAGTACATTTCATGAAAATAAAGTACGTGGTTCATATCAAACCCAAAAATGTCGAGGAGATTTTGTTTTAACCTCCTTAGAAATCCTGACACAACACAACACTAGGACAGAGTTTTGTACACTTGATTCAACAGAAACCTCTGCTAATGGATCATTTTGTTTCAGAATTTTTTCCTCTTTAAAAAAAAGCAGATTCAGTACCAGCTATGTCCTGTGAACTGAAATGTCAGGAGAATGTTAGGCACAGATGTGCTATCACAGTAACTCCACTCACTGTGACTGCTCCCTGAATCAGGTGCCTCAGCTTGTAAGAAAACAGCCTTGTCCTTCAATCCTCTGTTTCCCCTCAATGGTAAAACAGAAAAGATCTCCATCCTCACATCATCCTGCATTTGCCAGTGCAGACTGTAAGCCATCCCTTGACAAAGAGACTATGGCATTTTCAAAACTGTATTTATGTGCATAATATTTACATACTGTCACTGTTTGCAAAACAGTCTGCAATAACTTATGCAAAGAGACAACACTATTGCAGTCGGAGTTGCAGTGAACCACACTGTAACGTGGAAGCATAAGGGGGCAGGGTTGTACCTGAAATGCCAGAAAGAGCAAGTGAGGATAACATAGACTAGGAATAAAGAGCTTCTGCTGGTGCTAGATAGAATGATCTGTGCGACATTGCCTCTCAGGTGTCCTAGCTTTAGAGGACACAGTTGTATGCAAACCTGGACCCAGAGTAATTCCAGTGACAGGAATCGTGGTAACACAAGTGAAGGCTTGTCTCAGCATCTCACCAGAAAACCTCTGAAGGCATCAAAGCAAAAGTGCTGGAACATATCAAGGAAATTAATGAAATGATGGATAAGGTGTCTGCATGAAGCTGTAAATGTGTGCAAGGGAAGCTCACAGAAATACAAAGATCATAGCTTCAGGGAAACAGATGCTGAGAACATGACTCGATCAAAACCCAGGGGGTATGTATGTCTTGGTAAAGGAAGGTGGCACATCACATATATGGAGACTATCAAGGACACTTGAAAGCCAAGACTACATCTGATATGTCAGTTGCAGAGGAGAGGAGGGAGCAGCAGGAGCAGAAGAGGTAGCCTGCTGGTTCAGCTGCATCTCCTGAGGTTGGTTTTTGCAACAGCACCATGGATTGACTATGCTGTAACAGGATTTCCTTTGTGCAAGCCAGGAAAAGGAGGTAACCGCACTCATGAAGACACAATGAAAGGAGTACTTGCAGGAAAGTGCAAAAGGTAGATGTGAAAGTGGGATTTAAATACTGAAAAATCAAGACAAGTCTCAAACTAATCAGAAACATTTTTTTCCCAGTAACTTCTAGATGTAGTCTACAGTTCCTCTTCTGCTTCTGCACGGATGGGGCACCAGGAGCAAAACTGCACTGCTTCATGCCTCTGATGAGGAATTTACAGAATACAATTTATAATTTCCACTACACCAGTGAGACCCAATTATGAACCAAGACACTTGGCAGACACAAGCTGTCCCAGTCAGACCTTTATGTCTGAAAATGTTAACAAAATACAAATGGCAAAAAACTCCTAAGCCAGATGTATTCCTATACATACATTCACACTTGGGTGCTTGAACAACCCTCATCAGTTCAAGGTCCTACAGCATTTTTCCTGTTGACAGTAATGCACACGTTGCAAGCTGCAGGCAGGCAAGCCTGAATATGAGAACAGAGGAAAGTCAGGGATGCATGAGAAAGACAGGTGTAAAATGCCTGCCTCTTGTTCCCCCAGCTTGGGTGATACAGATGACTCAGCCTGAGAAAAAACTGGGGAAGCAAAACAGTCAGTACCCAGCTTCAACCAGCAACAGCCATCCCGTATGGTCTAGATTTTATATATTTATTTTATTCAGCTTTCTCCTATCCTCTTATAATCAGCTAAGAATGTAATTATACTCAGTATGCATTCCTAATTTTCTTTGCTTATGTAAGTCTTAAGCAATGTGGCAAATGCTCAGCTCTGTACCACTCTTTTCACTCTAACTGTTCAGTGTTTGCAAAGGTGAAAGAGTTCACTTTACTTGCTTTCTGTCCCAAACTTCGTTACATCTACTGAGATGATATTTTTACAGAAATCAAGTGTTTGAAATGGGCACATTTTTGTGTATCCATCCTGTTTTCTTTTTCCATGTTGTGCTGTCTAAGCTCAGCTCTTCTCCCAATACATCGGATAGGCATTTTGCAATTTATTTGCAGAGGGAGCAATTTCTTTCCTGTCATCTTCCTGCACGCAATGTGATAAAGCACACGGGTGGCAATCTATGCTTTTGTCCACATAGCCAAAAATGTGCTTGCACAGTGATGACCCAATGCTCTGCACTACCAAACTCCCCAGTCAACAGCATCTCTCAGAAACAGAAACCAACCTGTGCCTCCCCTCTCTCGGCATCGCTCCTTCCCAAAGCATCTCCGAGAGACGCTGTCCCCAGACTCTCCCAGACCTCTCCTCTCTCTGCTTCCGGCAAAAACAATTTCTTCGAAACGAAGTGTTCATTCAGCGCAGGCACTTTGACAACCCACGAAGTCAGCAAGGACAAAAAAACCGTTCTTTCCGAAAAAAAATTGGGGAACAACCAAATACTGGCCTAACACGTCTCTGGGATACACGCAAGTGAAAACCAAATGCCCTTGGTTACGACACACTAAAGAGCATTCAGAGGACTCTCCCGGAGCAGCGCCCACCGGTGAGGCACGGCGGGCAGGCGCTGCTCCCTGCGCACCCTGCGGCTTCCCAAACCCTTGGGACCCGCTCTAGTCCCAAAGCGAGGCAGGCACCGCTCAGCACCGGGCATCGAGAGAAAGCGACGCCGGACGCCGCAGAAAGCCGAGCAACAGTTCTCAGCGGGTCGGTCAGTCCTACCCAGCGAGGCTCCGCTCAAACCGAGAGCGGGAATGAAGCGCACCAGGATTTAGTCAGGGCGATAGAAAACCCAGCCGGTCTCAAGGAAGACAGCCAGACTCTGCCGAAATGCCTCGGCTTGGGGATAACCTGCAGCGCAGCACCCTCCTGCTCGCAACTGCCCCGCTAGGGTCAGCCCCGCTCACCACCTTCTGCGCCCAGCTCCGG
>VWZI01015491.1:91163-101961 GCA_013396835.1 Psilopogon haemacephalus
CCCCTGCCCGGCCCGGGCTCCCGCCGCCGTCCCGCACGGCCTCGGGGAGAGCACCGCCCCCGGCCCGCCCCCTGCCCGGCCCCGCCGCGCTGTCCGCTCGGGGCGGTGGCAGCAGCTGCCCCTCGGATCGGTGCAGGGTAGGTTTGTGATGTCGCAGGGGCGAGGGCCACCTGCCAGCAGCCCAGCGTCCACCTCTCCGCACTCCGTGTATGGGTGCCGGTAAGGGGCTTCACTTGCCTGGTGGGAGCGGCGAAACCTCTCCGCCTCGCTGCTGGCAGTCACCGAGATTTATCCGACACCGCTCGCTGACACCTGGTTCCGACTGTCCCGCAGCTGTCTCACATCATACACGACTGAAATGCGTTGTGCTTGACGCCGCGAGGCAGGTCCTTTCCCAAAGAGAGGCCGTACGAAGTCCACGTCACACTGGGTCCGTGAGAAGTGTTCCTGCTCAAGGCAGAAGGGTTAGAACTAGGTGATCTTAAAGGTTGTTTCTATCCCAAGCCTTTCTACGAGCCTATGAAACGTTCATGGCAGAGTCTGCAGAGGGTCAAATGGCAGCACCACCAAGGAAGGAGTGGGTTAGTAATGGCTCCCAGGGAAGAGGAAACATGCACGTGTCTTTCCCAAAATTCTTCCAAGTTTCCAGGAAGATCCTCAAGGACACTTTGACATCAGTGACCTGGGAGCAAATTAATGGTCATGCTAAGATCAACCGAGATAATGCATATAAAGTCACACATAAATGAGAACAAAATTTGGCTTCATTCATTTGAAGACTGACTTAACTACACATACCACATACTCTGGAATCAAATATTGGGAAAATGCTATTTGAACAGGACACATTTCCTTCTGTGCACACTATGGAAGTAAAAGCTCAGCTGCCTTCTGGTGCTCTTGTCTCATCCACTGTGATTTTTTTTGGCCAGATGACTTTACTGTGAGTTATAAATCAGTGATGAGCACTGTGAAGAGCAGATGGGGAGTTTAATGCACCCTCTGCAGCTCAGTCTTGTGTCTGGCTAATGTCCATGTGCAGTTCTGAAAAGGATGTTGGAAAAGGTTGTTCTTCATTTTAAATTGCTTTTTGGGAGCTGTGCAGTTCATAACGTGCTGCAGAGGAAGTTCTGCGAAATGTGTTTTCTTTGATATAATCTATAAGGTTTCAGTAGAAAGGCAACTTAAGAAGTCATGAAACAAAGTCTTTTTTGGAGGAACAAGACATATGAGTAAGTGAATAATAGAGAAATTTCAAAGTGAAAATTATTCTCAAGGAATGAACCATATTACTTCTTGCTAATAACCTGTGCATGTAATGACATAAAAAAAGAAATTAGTTTGGCTTTCAAGGGGCAAAAAATCCCTTTCCAAATTTCACCTAGAAAAACAAAGGCAATTTTTTTGTTGTTTTGTTTTTGTTTGGTTGTATGTTTTGGTATGTTTTGCATTAGTGTTTGGGGTTTTTGTTGTTGTTGGGTTTTTTTTGTTAGGATTTATCTTCTTGGAGTGGAAAGTCATGTGGTAGGTGGACACAAAAATATTAGAGTATCAATTAGTGCTGTAAAATCCCTAACCTGCAGGCTGACGATTGGCTCAGTTCAACTTGCAGCTACTGCAGAAAAAGGTGCTTTTGACAGTGGACTTGCTGATTACATGACTTTTGTAGCAATAACAGACAAAGCCTGATGAAACTGCATGTAAAGAAGTGTTATAGACAATTACTACACTACTGGCAATTATTACAGATGAAGAATCCTGCTGAAACCACCAAAATAAAGAGAGAATTTTCTATATCCTTTCTTATTTGCATATTCAAACTAGAGGTCTCTCTGTACCTGGCAAAATCATGGAGCAGATCCTCCTGATGGCTCTGCTTCGGCAGATGGAAAACAAAGCAGAAGTGATTGGTGGTAACCAGCATGGCTTCACCAAGGGCAAATAATGCCTGACAAACTTTCTGGCTTTCTATGATGAAGTCACGACAACAGTGGACAAGGGAAGGGCAACTGATGTTATCTACCTGGACCTGAGTAAAGCATTTGACTGTGTCCCACATGACATCCTGGTCACCAAACTGGAAAAACATGGACTTGATGGGTAAGGAATTGGCTGGATGGTCGCACACAGAGAGTGATGATCAAGGGCACAATGTCCACCTGGAGACCAGTGACAAGTGGCATCCCTCAGTGGTCAGTGCTGGGACCAGTGCTGTTTAACATCTTTGTCAGTGACATGAACAGAGGAATCGAGTGCGCTTTCAGCAAGTTTGCAGATGACCTCAAGCTGTGTGGCACAGTTGACTTGCTAGAGGGCAGGGATGGCATCCAGAGGGACCTGGACAGGCTGGAGAGGTGGGCCCAGGCCAAGCTCATGAAATTCAACAAGGCCAAGTGTAAGGTCCTGCACCTGGGTTGGTGCAATCCCAAGCACAAATCCAGGCTGAGTGGCAAGTGACTGGAGAACAGCCCTGAGGAAAAGGACCTGGGGGTCTGGGTTGATGAGAAGCTGAACATGAGCCGACAATGTGCATGTGCAGCCCAGACAGCAACTGTGTCCTGGGCTGCATTAGGAGCAGCGTGGCCAGCAGGGCAAGGGAGGGGATTCTCTTCCTTTACTTCTGCTCTCGTGAGACCCCACCTGGAGTACTGTGTACAGTTCTGGAGCCCCCAGCACAAGAAGGATGTGGAACTGTTGAAGAGAGTCCAGAGGAGGGCCATGAAGATGATCAGAGGGCTGGAGCTGCTGTGAGGACAGGCTAGAAGAGTTGGGGCTCTTCAGCCTGGAGAAGAGATGGCTTTGAGGAGACCTTATAGTAGCCTTCCAGTATCTGAAAGGGGCCTACAGGAAGGCTGGGAACAGACTATTGACAAGGTATTGTAAAGACAGGACGAGGGGTAATGGGTTTAAACTGGCAGAGGGGAGATTTAAGTGGGATGTTAGGAGAAAGTTCTTCACAGTGAGGGTGTTGAGATACTGGAACAGATTGCCCAGGGAGGTTGTGGCTGCTCCTTCCTTGGAGGTGTTCAAGGCCAGACTGGATAAGGCCTTGAGCAACCTGTTCTAGTGAGAGGTAGAAGCAAAGAGATAGAAGCAAAAGTGGTAAAGCAAAATGTTTACAACTTGAAAAAAAGAAAGAAGCCAAGTGAAATATTTCTTGTCATGTAAGTAGACTATTCCAGCAGTGGAATTGCAAGCTAGGACAGACAGCAGGAATTTACCCCTGAGGTCAAGCAAGAAAAAGAAGAGAAGGAAAGGCAAATGCAACAGAGCTGAAATGGCTAATAGCCAGGCATGCAGTTGCTAGCAACAGTCAAAAACAATTGATGCTTTCTGAAGTAAACAAATTGTAATCCTTTTGAGTTTTTTTCACTGTAGTAGGTTATAGTTCAAAGCCTAATCCACTGAGGAATGAGAAATTCCTGCTAGTGAATATGCTTACATCAAAACATCAGGCACAGTTACTAGCAGTCTTTGGCTCTGCAAGAAACTTTACAAGCCAGATCCATCTCTATCTGATGTGTATAACAATCTCAAACTATGTAATGTAGGCTAGATTGTATCATCCTGTCTTGTACAGCTACAAAAAGATACCAGTGCTTAGGCAATGAGTGGAAATTCATTCTTGCAGCTGCTCTGATTTTTCACTCTTTTCCTGAATAAAGCACTTCTCGAGAAGAGATGAACAGTGGTGCTAGAAGGGGGTACAATTTGTTCAGCAGAGGACAACGGGGCAGAAAGACTTCTGTGCTTCTCAGAGGTCACTGATATTTCCTGATTTTTTTTTTTTTTTTTAGCTTGGGTTATATCACTGATGTCCTGCTGCTCTTTGTGGCTTGCTCATTTGCCATGAGCTGCTCAGTGACATCGGTTAAAGCAGCACCTGAGGAGTTGTCAGCAAGATCATGCCTCTCACAGTCAACTCTGGTGGCTGCGTCAGGACCTCATGCAGAGGCCATGGCAGTGGAAAGCACTGCAGCTCCAAAGTAATTAACTTGTTCTTTTATTGCTCTTCCTCCTTCTTACTTTTTGTGCAAACAGCACAGTATGAGCTGGCCCTTCCTCGGGACAGTGTCTTTCATGCAGAGTGCATCTCAAAATGTTTTGCAAAGATAAAATGTTCTACTACAGCATTAAGTGGAGAAGTAGGGAGACAGAAAAGGTATTTTTGGATAAAGGAACAGCAAAGCAGGAAAAGGCATAGAGAATCTTCAGATGGCAAGAACACAAAAAAGTCCTTACAAAGCCACTTTTTTTCTTGTTTTATGTTTACCTTTGTTTTACATGCAGCCACAGCCAGCTAAATAATGACTTTGTTTTAAGTTTAGATGGAAGGTCTGGAGAGTGCTCTGGGTGTGGTTGCTTCTGAGGCTCTAGCGTGGAAAGGGCAAAACAAAGAGACATGGTTTGACTGATATGTAGTCCAGTTGGGCCTTAACAGCTCAGTGTCATAACAGCTACTAAGATGTGAGATAGTATGGATTTAATAATTTTTCTGCCTTAGAATACAGAAAAGTATGGCCAGTTCACTATTATTATGATAACAATTATTGTTATTACTGCTTTGTTGGGGTTTTATATGATTCTCTGCCCCTGTTCAGTCATTAGATGGTGCAGTAAGCAAGCAGCTTCTTGATTCCTCCACTCTACTGATAACGTCTGTCAATAGTGTTGCCATGCTTGTGCTGTGTACTTGGCTTCACCATGTTTTTTTCTGCTTTAGTATTCCTTCCAGGTGTACCACAGCTTGGGGAACTTTGACTGAAGAAGCCAATACAATCCCATCCAGTCTTCTGTGGGCCTCTATAATGTGTTATGGAATCAGACACATTTCTCTCTCTATCTTCATGGTTAGAATCTGTACCTGTCTGTTTTTTGTCCTTCCCAAGACACTGTAATTTATTTATTGAAGTGCATGGTTAGATGCAGCTCACACAAATTATGCATCAAACAGAAGCCTTACATTAAGACTCTGAAGATTAGTTTTTCTGAAATGCTTAAATTCTCTTTGTTGTCAATGGAAAGCAGAAGGTGACTGAAAACCTCCAGAGGGAGTTCTTTTTCATCAAAATTTAGGCACTCAAGTTAGATGTATGTGACCTTTTCTGACAGCCTTAAAGTTATTTATCTTTCTCATTTTGAGTATCTAGGGAAATTGGTGTCTTCCTCAGAAAGGAATTTAACAGTTTAATTAACATGGTAGTTAAATGAATTAAACTGCACACCAGAAAATCATATACTCATCTGCCCAGCTGAGATCTTCATACAGAGAATGCAGGTCTGCTAGGAGTCAGGATAAAAATGAACCCCTTTGCTTTCTGGACAGTCTTTTCCCCAGAATTGCTCTCTCATTCTGCCCCAAGCTCTCAGAGTAGAGCAATGAATAATGATGCCTTCCTCAACCTGACTGTGTCATCTTGGTGCCTGGATTCAAACTCAGCTTGTAGCACTGCCTTCAGCACATATTTTGTCTTGTACTTTTTTTTTGGTGAATGCAGCTGCTGAAAGCTAATGAGTTTGCAGGGTAACGTTTTTGGATACTGGAAAGGCTTCTGTGCTACAATTTACGTAAACATTGCAAATAGGGAAAGTCGTTAAAGACTTATTGAGACAGTATTTACCTTCCAGTTCCTGCATCACCTAAAAGGTACTTGTTAATGCAAGGACCAGCTGAATGACTTTTAAAGCTCAATTCACTCTATTGTTAGATGCTTTAAAAATACTATTAGACCACTATTAGACCTAGAATTCTCTAGATGCCTCTAATCTTTTTAATTACCTACAGTCATTATTAAGAGTAGTCGCTGCAAAGTTCATTCATTCTCTCCATGCTTCCTACTAATCCACTTAGGAACTTTACCATCCAGCAACCTCAGGAGAGGTTATCTTTAATGAGATCCCTGTGGCTATTAATTTCCCTAAATGTCACTTGTATAATATTAATATATTCACACGTTAATAAAAGGACAAACACCTTATGCACTGCTTATCCCTGGTATGAAATACTGGCAAGGATCAGCTCAGTTAATAGTTAACATTTATCATAAAATCTTTTTAATGTTTAAAAATCAGCTCTTTATTTAGGACATACCTGCAGTGACGTACATCAAGTACATGGATGATGTCCAAGGTCAGCAAGTGATGTCTTCTCATGTTCAGGGATTGCTGCTTTTTCTGGGAATCAGAGTGCATGAATAGCCAACAGCAAATCCTGTAACACAAAGCCAGATGAGAACAGTTGCACTTGATTTTTAAAGGCCATGGGATTCACATGTACCTTACAATAAATAAATAGTTCTGCAAGTACAGGAAATGCAAAAGCTTGTTTTGTTGTAGAGTTATGTCTTGAGGCTAGTGACTTCTGGTTTTTACTAAGATGCAAGCTCCACTTGAAGCTTCACTAAACAGAGCAGATGGAAGGTGATATGTGTGTGCATGTCTGTGCCTGTTTGCATGCATGGGTTTTTTTGATGCCTAATATCACTTTTATTTCTTATTTCTGTGATAAGGACTGTGCTATTCCTTGCCTTGAGTTTGCATAGTCTAGTTCTATTTCAGTGAAGTGATTTTTGGTTTACAGAAGTACTGGTACAATCAGTTTAAGCCCATAAACCGTGGCATCGAGTTGGATTCAGTTAGCCACAGAAAGCTGCCCATGACATTTCAGATGAGACACTGTATGGTGCTGTAGATATTGCAAAAGCCCATAGAAAATCTGCACATTTCCTACCTGATGACTGGGAAGCGGACATCTCAAATGGCACTGAGATGAGCCTGAGTTCTTCAGGGTTTATAATGAGATCCTCAGCACTCTGCTCAGGTGAAGCCACCTCCAGATATGTACATGCAATTAGATATTTTAATAGCAAGCCAATCTTTTTTAAAAAAAAAATATTTATTTTTTTATATTGCTTAGGTCAGAGGCAGTGAGCCACAATATAAAAAAGGGGGTTGTGCCCACATGGACCTCATTGTGAGGCCAGAAAATCTTTAAGAACCAAACCTGAATTTCCAAATTCAAGTCTTGTTCTATATCTTTACCCTCCCTACAACCCCCAGCTTCTCCCAAAAGCAAACCAGTGCATTGGCCAGTGCAACCCTCATTCTTCATTGATGCTTATGCCCTTTGCTGATACAACGAACTAGTTGTATTGCTCAGATTATATGTATGCCCATTTTCCTTTGAGCAGCTGATAGCCTGAATATAGCCTCCAAATTGTGGAGTCTGGTCTCAGATTCTATGTTGTGCATTTCCTCATTTCATTACATAAATAACAAGCCAATTCTGTTCTCCATGTCAGTTACTGATAAATTCCCAGATCAGATTTTCTCTCCCTATAATACACGTTCAAAGTGCCATTTGAGGCATAATTTTATAGTAACATGTTTCACAGACATAATCTTGGCTGCTATTTCATCTATATCAAATGATCCACTTGCAAGTACTAGTTATACCTCAGGCAGAGCTACCCTGGTACACTTGCCTGTGGTGTCTTACTGTTGATGTCATTTTCAGAAGATAGGTATATAACTGCTAGTTAATAAAAACATTACAAATCTGATGCCAATGTGTGTACTCTGCAAGCATTTAATATCACTCTGTCAGATCAGAAGTGCTTTAAAGTGAGTACAAATGTGATTTGAGCTGATTTTAAAGTCCCATTACACTGCTAGAGCACTCCAAAGTGGCCTACGTATAAATGAAAATCTGGACCTCCATCACAAAGATAAATGATCCAGTAAAAAGAACAATCTCATCCCCACAAAATAGTAGAAGCGATGATAGTAGAGAAAAGTCTCATCAGGGGCCTCCTGTCTGAAGCTTACAGAAGCTGCCTGTGGAGCAGACAGTGAGAAAGGAAAACAAATCCAACGCATGACATATCTAACATTGAGTTGCCTTCTACCAAGGGAATGTATCTCAGCTACTGCAGCCCATCTATTTCTGTTTGTCAGTTGAAATATTCCCAAAGAGGGTCCCTAGCTTTTCAGAAGGCACTTTATTTTTAATACAGTAATGGATTCTGAGCTGAGGAAAATCTAAACCAGCTTAGGAAAGAAATTATGATTCAGAGAAGTGAGAATTTATTGGATAATTTTCGCCTCTGAAAGGTCAATGGCTGCTGTGTCCTTTTGGCCCTGAGCAACACTGCCTTTTGCAGTAGCATCCCAGTTTCAGCAGATTCAGAGGATATCTATGAACTGTGTGATAACCTTAGCTAATTATTCAGAGAGTAGTAATCTAAAATGGTACGACACCAGTACCAAGACAGAATAATTCTGATAATGTATCATCTCCTGAGTATGGATCCACACAAGCCATCTTAGGAACATACACTCTGAGAAGATCAGCTTTTCATCTCAACTCTATAATGAAATGCAACATCTGTCACCAACCAAGAAGTAAAGAAATAACTGTCTGTGAACTATTCACATTCAAAGTGCTGGGGGGGGCGCGGAAATTATTCCCTGTTGGTTCAGTCTGATAATACTAAAGGTAAATAATAAATAATCACAGGTTTGCTTTGGCCAGAGATACCAATGATACACAAACCAGATAAAGGCTTCCCTAGACAGCTATGCTGATGGAAGTGCCATTTTCACAGGGCTTTTGATTGAAACAGTGTTTGAGTAAGTTGAATCCGGTTCTGAGGACTACTAAACATGCACGCTTAAGGAAAGTCCTTTGTTGATATTGACATCAGATCATTTGCCTTTAGTGTTCAATGACTGCAGTCAAGAATGTTAAAGCATAAGACTGATAGGGAGGAAAATAACTCTTCACTGGAAGTGTTATTTCTTTGTAGAAAGTGGAGCTTTGGAGTTTTCTACACTCTTACCCTAAAGCAAGTATATAACATATGCTGTGTTCTGCAGACATGCTTCAGGTTGCTTATAAATTACAATTTCCTTATTCCTGTCTCCTCAGATTCCCCTTTCTTCTCAGGTTTTAAAAAGAACTCCTAACATACACAGTTATTCTTTGTCATGCAATTTAATTTTGTTATTGGGTTTTTCTTTGTTCATTTGTTGGTTTTGTTTCACCACCACCCCCCTCCATCCCCCCCATATGTTATCTATCTAAAGGCAATTCTTTTTTGCTATCGCTTTTTGACTGTGTTTCAGATCAGAGGAAACCTGGCAGACAGTCTCTTCCTATGTCACACCTTTGAGGCTTGGAAGCTTGCAGCTCTGGAGAAGCAGAGCAGTAAAAGAAGATGCTTGATCCAGACATTTGGTATGTTAGGTTTGTCCATGAAAGGCAGATCACCTAGATTATGTTAGATTTCATGGCTATGCTCTCCAGTCCAGGCTTATGCAGATTTCAAGCAACACTGTTAACCAGGGCTGGCCAAAAAAAAGAGAGGGTAACGGAACACTTGGAAGTTGTATCATGAATACATTGTCCCTGTATTTTGTCAGTGTGATCAATTTTCATCTTAGAGTTTTGCCTTTCCTGGTTTTCAGTTTTTGCTGTCTTTGAAAACCTTACTCTTATCATCAAAAATCATGTGAGGAGTACACAGGGCCAGCTCTGTGGCAGGAAAGACATGTGGCACTTGGAAGACTAGACCTACCTTGGTGTCTCTGAGACCTCTCTATCACATTCCCTAGTGTCTTTTCTTGCCTGCTAGGCAATTTGAGGGCTCTTCCAATGACAGATGCTGTTAAAAAGAGATCTTATTACCTATTGTATTATAAACCCTTGCTTTTGGGTGTCATTTATGTCATGAATGTATGAACTGCGTCACATAACAGAATTCCAGAAATGCAAAGAGTAGAGAATCTTGGAAATCCTCTCAGAAGTCCTTTGTTATGGCATTGCAGAATTCCCAGCATCACAGAGTCTTAGAGTGTCCATAACAGAAGTAGTCTCTGAATCCCTTAACAGAAGTAGTAGTCCCTAACAGAATCCCTAACCCTCCAATTGCTCTGTTGCCCAAAGCAGCTGTTTAAATACTCTTATCTTTCACACTAACTCATCTGACCAACAGAGTCTAGCCCTGTATACAAGCTAAAAATAATCTCATGTAAAAGGTGCCAGCACGTCTGAAGGTCCAGCATGTGCAGGACGTTTTTCTTGGAATGATGTTGTCTCGCTTTTTGCAGCATGTGATTCATTGGCTAGGGAATATTTTGCAATCCCATGCTCTCTGCATGTGTCTGAGAAGCTCTTGTTTGCAGAACAGCAGCTGCTACATTATTGTTCTTGATCAATAAAATAGAGTAAAGCTGAACACATCAAGGTTTGAATGAGAAAGGGAATTTATCAGTTTTGGGGTGGTAGGCTAATAGCCGCATGCTGAGGATGATTAATTTCCCATATAATTTTATGCACATGCTGTTCCATTGCACCAGTAACTCACATGAGTGGCAAGAAAGAGAGAGAGACATATAGGGAACCCATACCCCCATAAGAAGCAGTCATCCACAAACTGATTTTTTTCTCTTTGTCAGTCTAGGAGACAGTTTTCTTGAGCCAGGTTCCAAATATTGAAATCCATGACACTATCCTATTTGTCGTCTGTTTCTATGGAAAATAAATTTATAATTTGTTTTATAATTTCTTTTTCAGGTTGTTTTTCATAGCTGTGTGGTAGTTTGGGGGGTCTAGCTACAGAGATGAAGTCCCAATCCAGGGGGTTGGACCTGGTCATTCGAGGATGTTGTAACACTGTTATTCTATTCTGCTATCTGGTATCACAGTTTATAAGGCAGTGCGTGGCAATATCTCCTCCTCTCCCCTCCTCTCCCCTCCTCTCCCCTCCTCTCCCCTCCTCTCCCCTCCTCTCCCCTC
>VWZI01015491.1:102507-137665 GCA_013396835.1 Psilopogon haemacephalus
CTCCTCTCCTCTCCTCTCCCCTCCTCTCCCCTCCTCTCCCCTCCTCTCCCCTCCCTCTTTGGAGCTTTGGCATTTGGAAGCAAGAAAATGTCAATCTTTTAAGTTTCAGACATGCTGTAGCACAATGAATGCAAAGTCCTCAGCAAATAACATCACACACGAAGGAAGGATTTAATTTAGTACTTTTGATGCCCTCAAACTTAACTGGATTTAATCTGTATAAGTTGGTTGACAATAACAAATGAGTTGTTATTATGCATAGATAATGAATTCTTAGAAAATAAGTTGAATATATGAGAATAATTATATTTTTTTGCTTCTAGTAAATAAAAAAAACTATAGGAAGTATCTCTAAAAATTCATAAACTTTCAATGCAAGGGATATACTGTGGCCTTTTTTCGAGGGTCACTTATTCCCATTAAGCCCAGCTCAGTAATGACCAAAGTCTTCAATTTTACCATTTCTTAGTTATTTACTAGACTAGTTATCTCAGTCCCTCAGCTGTGCCTAGTTGAATGGATTAACACAGCACTTTTCACATCAAATCACTTCAGAAAGGTAGCAGTATGAAAAACCCATGGCAGCTTTAGCCTGTACCAGTGGACTTTTGGTAGGCTATAGCAATGGCACTACAGAGATGGGAGCCCTATGAGCTCGCTTGACTGCTTTGACATACTCTTTGCAGAAATGCCAGAGAAACTGCCTTATGAAAAGTTATATCAAAATTCAAAGTTATCGCTTGAATTAAAGCAAAGATATCACACTTTTCCCTAAAATTAATTCTTATCAAATTTCTGCTGCCTTTTTTTTTTTATCGTGGAAGTTGTGATATTGTATTTCCTTGCTTCCTACTCAACAATGTGCACTGTTTTTAGCTGATAGCAGAGTAATAATTTGTTTAAACTTTTCTTTAATTTACTAATATTGCTATGAATTCTTTATGTTGAAATGCATCTCAAATAGCACTTCTGTGCTCAGTGAAAAACCAGAACAAACAATGCAAGATTCAGGTACAAAAAATTTACCTGTGATAGTGATACACACACAGATTCACAGATTGCATTGGGTTGGAAGGGACTTCTAAAGGTCAACTTGTCCAATCCTGCTGCAGTGCGTAGGGACACTTCCAGTTAGATTAGGCTGCCCAAGGTCACATCAAGTCTGATCTTGAATGTCTCCCAGGATGGAGCCTCAACCACATCCCTGGGCAACCTGTTCCAGTATTATACCACTCTTAATTATAAAGAATTTAATTATGTCCAAGTTAAATCTACATTTAAAACCATTTCCCATCATCCCATTGCTAGAAGCCCTTTCAAACAGTCATTCCACAGCCTTGCAGTAGGTCCCCTTCACATAGTATCATAGAATTGTCGAGGCTGAATGGACCTCAAGGATCATCTAGTTCCAATGCCCCTGCCACAGGCAGGGACACCTCACACTACATCAGGTTGCTCAGAGTCCCATTCAGCCTGGCCTTAAAGATCTCCAGGGATGGGGCTTCCACCACCTCCCTGCGCAACCTGTTCGAATGTTTCCCCACCCTCATGGTGAACTTCCTCCTAACATTCAATCTGAATCTACCCACTTTTAGTTTTACTCCATTCCCCCTAGTCCTATCACTACCTGACATCCTAAAATGTCCCTCAGCACCTTTCTTGTAGGCCCTCTTCAGATACTGGAAAGACACAAGAAGGTCTTCTTGGAACCTTCTCCAGATTGAACAGCCCCAAGTCTCTCAATCTGTCTTCATAGGAGAGGTGCTCCAGCCCTCTGATCATTCTTGTGGCCCTTCTCTGGACAGGTTCAGCATATCTAGATCTTTCTTGTAATAGGAGTTCATAAAAAAGGTGTCCTCAGAGCCTTCTCATTTCCAGGCTGAACAGCCCAAATTCTTTCAGTATGTCTTCATATGAGAGGTGCTTCAGCCCTCTGACCATCTTTGTGACCCCCCTCTGGACCCACTCCAGCAGGTCTATATGTCTCTTGTGTTGGGGTCCTCAGATCTGGACACAGCACTCTGACAGAGGTCTTGCCAGAGCAGTGTAGAGGGGCTGGCCACACATTTCAAACTAATTCTAACACTGCCCTAAGGCAGAGTCTTATTTCCCTCTATTTCTTACACTTGCATGGTCTCCAGGGGTATAAGTTGGCACATTGTGATGACAGCAGAGAAAGCCTGCATATAACCAGAGGTCTGCAAGATATCAGGAGGCATAAAGGATGCTTCTTTCTCTGTTGTTTCTTTTGTGCTTTTTTTTTTTTTTTTTTTTTTTTTTTTTTTTTTTTTTTTTTTTTTTTTTTTTCCCCCCACACTAGACCTCATGGTAAAATTATAAGACTGTAATTTATCCCTTAAATCTTACCAGGGTATTTTAGTTTCTGTAGTATATCTCTGTTCTTATCCTGGGAAGTAACACTGTAATATTTAAAACTGCCACCTGTAGCTAAGAAGTTAACCAACCTGGAGGTCACCTGTGTTTCCTTCTATAGGAAGTCAACAGTCATCCATGAATATGCCTCCCAGTTGTGCTGTTTTATATGTTAAAAATATCTTCTCATTCATTGAATCTTATTCTGGAAGATGCTGAAGCATTTCTAAGGGGACACTCTAACTTCATTAGCTTTTCTGAAAATAAAAGCACAGCACAAACACCTAAACAGAAAAAATTAAATTACTGGATGCAAGTCAGAGGAGGTAAATACCCTGATACCACTTTACAGACCACAGACTGTATAAACAGATCACTGTGGAAACCTAAATTATAGCCACAGTCTCAGTGACCAAAATTTTGTGCAAGAAGAAGCAAGACAGGGTGACTTGCTGTTGTGCTTCTTTATGGAAAAGAAAGCAGAGGTTATTGGTGGTACCAAGGGAAAAATCATGCCTGACAAATTTTCTGGCTTTTTATAAGGAAGTCACAACAACAGTGGACAAGGGAAGGGCAACTGATGTCATCTACTTGAACCTCAGTAAGGCCTTTGACTCTGTCCCACATGACATCCTGGTCACCAAACTGGAAAAACACAGACTTGATGGGTGGACAACTCTCTGGATAAGGAATTGGCTGGGTGGTCGCATGCAGAGAGTGATGATCAAGGGCACAATGTCCACCTGGAGACCAGTGACAAGTGGCGTCCCTCAGGGGTCAGTGCTGGGACCAGTGATGTTTAACATCTTTGTCAGTGACATGGACAGAGGAATCGAGTGCACCCTCAGCAAGTTTGCAGATGACATCAAGCTGTGTGGCACAGTTGACTTGCTGGAGGGCAGGGATGGCATCCAGAGGGACCTGGACAGGCTGGAGAGGTGGGACCAGGCCAACCTCAAGAAATTCAACAAGGCCAAGTGTAAGGTCCTGCACCTGGGTCGGTGCAATCCCAAGCACAAATCCAGGCTGGGTGGTGAGTGGCTGGAGAGCAGCCCTGCGGAAAAGGACCTGGGGGTCTGGGTGGANGTGTTGGAGTGAGTCCAGAGGAGGGCCATGAAGAGGCTGGAGCACCTCTGCTATGAGGACAGGCTAGAAGAGTTCAGGCTTTTCAGCCTGGAGAAGAGAAGGCTTTGAGGAGACCTTATAGCAACCTTCCAATATCTGAAGGGGGCCTACAGGAGGGCTGGGGAGGGACTATCTACAAGGTCTTGTAATGAGAGGACGAGGGGGAATGGGTTTAAACTGGCAGAGGGGAGATTTAAACTAGATGTTAGGAGAAAGTTTTTTCCAGTGAGGGTGGTGAGACACTGGAACAGGTTGCCCAGGGAGGTGGTGGAAGCCCCATTCCTGGAGATCTTTTCTAGTGGGTGGTGTCCCTGCCTATGGCGGGGGGGTTGGAGCTAGATGATCCTCGAGGTCACTTCCGACCTAAACCATTCTATGATTCTATGTGTTTCAGGAGAACAAGGCCATGTTTGCAATTAAAAGACCTAGCAAAACAGTCTTATATAGTCTTTTCCTATTAATCAAATAATTTAACTGTATATAGTGGGTTTAGGAAAATCACACTCAAATTAAAATTTACCAGACTAGTTCATACAGCTTGGAAGTAAGATAAAGCTCTGTTTTACAGCAAAGGTAAATGTACAACATATATACAAAATATATTTACATGTATTTACAATTATGTACAATTTAGAAGTAATACAGAAATTCAGTCTTGCCTCCCTGAATAAAGAAAGCCCAGAAGGGGCCAATACCACATTCACATTTCAGATAGAAAAAAATAGTGAGATCTCGTGTGTTTTCTGGAAAAGGAGTTAGGCAATGAAACATCATCAGGGCCAGCGCCCAGAATCCTAGAGAAAGAAACTTTCTACATTGTCTTTTTATGCCAATTAGCAAACCAATCAATGATATCGGCATTATCATTATTATTCTTTCACATCCAATGATCTAATTTATTTAGATTCTGCACTGAGCTTTTAGGAAACTCTCTATTTCTCTTACTGGGATTTTCCATTAAGCCTTAAACTACCATACTGTAATACTGAATATTGTTCCTTTCTGAAGAATGCTTTGTCCCCTTTTAGCTGTAATAGTCTCTGAAAGCCATGGCTGCCTGGGTGTTTTCCCCTCCAGTAGCTGATAACTCCAAGACTGATTTATTTTTTTCTGAAAATTTTTTTTTTTTCATTGATATTTTGTCATCAAGCCCTTGAAATTTAAAGAAAAACAGGTTCTTCTTGAATCTCCTCAGCAACAGTTACTCAGCAGAAATCAAATTATTTCCTCACACATTTTCATCAGTCATGAGAAGAAAAAACCTTATTCAATAGACTTCACAAACTAAAGTTTTCATAGATATTAATTCTCCTACTTTCAACACTATTTCTTAAATTTTACCCACTAAATGCTGATATTCATCAGTTGCTCAAGCGAAAGTTGTTTACACAGCAGAGGAGGTTTCGGTTGGGTTATGGAAGATTTACATATATAAATACATATATAAATAAAGGATATCATGGGTAAAGTGTCTTGTGGCTACTGCAGGAAGTTGGGAGTAAAATAGCCTGGTTTGGAGTTTTGCTACTCTCATTGCCAATTCTGTAAAGTGTGAGGAGTTTCAGAGTGGAGCACAGCTACAACCAGGACAGAGTATGGCCCAACACATAGCATCCACTGATGCCAAAGGCACAACTGGTATGGGAAACCTACCAGTTTGACACACAGTGAAACAAGATTGCCTGACCTCTAAACAGTACCACTATAAGTGGTAAGTAGTTTGATCTCAGGTGACACTCTGTAGTTTAGTGAGATGGTACAATGTACAATTACTGTAGCCTATTTTGCAGAGAAGCACAGCAAAAGCAGAATCAACGGCAGAAGACAGCAATAAAACAATCCTCCTACCCCCCCCACACCCACAGCCAGCCCAGCAGAAAAGACCAACATCCCCAAACTGGAAACCAGAAGCAACACCCAGAAACAGGAAGCCTCTCATGTTACAATCTGAACTACAAACCCCAGGATACTTTGCTCCAGATGGCACTTTTGTTCTAAAGCTGGCATGACATCATGGTGGTATTGAATACTCATCATCAGATTCAATTGGCTAAACCCATTATGAAAATATGAAAGCTAATTAGCATTAATATATTCCTTGAGCTAAATTGCACCCAGTGTTTTGCATACCTAAGTACAGGAAAATAGTGCGTAACACCTACATAGGTCAAAGCACTCTTTGTAAGATCTGGATACCTGCTACAAACAGAAGCAGAAACTTCAGCTGGGGTTTGTGACCTGTCTTCCGGGGGAGCACCGTGATGGCACTTGAAACAGATATAGTGGGAGGGAATGGAAGGGCAGTGAAAGGACTTATGGAAGTGGCAGTGAACCTCAGATGCCCTATGGATCTACCTTTTTAAAATAATAGGGGTGTTTGAGCACGGAAATCTCACACACATTTTTCTTCTTTTGACAGAAAGAAGTAAGCAAAACAAAAATATGCTCAATGGTGGTTTTAGATATACTTTGCTCAGAATATATAATTAAAAAAAAGGCTGTACTGTGGTAGCCTTCTATTGTCCCTACTCTCTATATATTTGAGATGCCAGAAAATGCTAATCTTACCTGTTGGTTGCAATGAGTTTAATGTACACCACATAATTAATATAATGCTCATAGAATGTTTTGAAAACGTAAAGTGCTAGTGCTAAGGGCTGTTATTGTAATGGATGCCTTAATTTTTTCATAAGAGACATATAGCAGGCAATTATAAAGCAATATCCTGAAAGACAAAGAGCACTTATTAATTTGATGGCAACAAATAAATAATGGATAGTCATTGTTGGAAGTCTTTGCTTCTTTGGGTATTGTTATTTCTTCCTTAATTTATAACTTCTTTATCTTGAGACACAGAATCATAGAATGGTTTGGGTTGGAAGGGACTCAAAGATCATCCAGTTCCAAACCCCTGCCATATGCAGGGACACCTCCCACTAGAACAGGTCGCTTGTATATGAGTCTTTGCTAAAGGAGGACAGCAGAGGAATATGGGAAGGAGTTGGAAGAGGAATCTGAAGAGCAACAACATGCATGAATGTTTGGTAAGTTAAAGAGGAACATGTCAGTCATTTACATTAATTTTTAGGATATTCTCTGAGCTGTTTGATCCTTGCACTTGGAAGAAATACAGTACTAGACCAGTCCTGATGCAGCAGGATGGTCCATGGCTGGGGTTGGGATTTCAGGCAAAGTGATGTCTTTTTAGGATATATTAATAGGAAGAGGGAAGACACACGATTTAGCAGTCTCAGGGGAACCTGAGTGGAAACCATACTTGCTGTACTGAGGACTTCTTTGTTAGGCATTTATTTTTACAGAGGAACAAATTGTTCCCCTATTAGATCAGCCAGGTGAATTAATTTCAAGACCTATTAAGACATATCTTTCTTTTCAGTCTATTGTCAGTGAAACTTTTTGTTTGGTTTTTGTTTGTTTGTTTTTAATGTGCTTGTTTGATTTTGTTCTTTCAACAGGAAGCTATTATGGCACAAAATTCATCCTTACTCTTCTTGCTTTTTAGCTATTAATCCATCTGTGTGGTTTGGCATTGAAGTCACTCTCCTGCAATCCAAGGCTGTTTGCAAAGCCCCTCTGAGCATTGCTCTATATCCATTAGTTGGGGAGTGGCATTTGCTAAAGATTAATTTTACTTCTGATAAAACCTCAAAGACCTTTTCTGCACTGTTTAATAAATAGCACACTGTGTTGGTTTCAGCTAATTGGAGAATTTGAGTGAGAAATTAGACTATTGTCTGAGAGAGGTAAACACCAAGTTTTACTGAGAGAGAAAAAAAGTTGTTTTTAAGAACTGTTCTGAAAACAACAGATAGCAGATGGCTTCTGACTGTTCGGTGTGGTGGCTGCTTCTCTTGCATGGTCTCCTTTCCCTTTGTCTTGGTAACTAATTCAGAGTAAAATTACTAACTCCTTTCTATCACTAATCCCCTGACCGATCTACTTCAGCTTATCTGCAGCATCAACAGGTGGTGAGATAAGACTGGGGAAAGGGGGGAAAGGTGGTAGGGGGTGATTGGTTATCCTCTCTTGGAGATTTTGGTCTCTGGGAGGGGTGTGGTGTCTATATTACCTTTTCACTGTATATATCTGTAAATATCTGTTATACCTTGTAAATAATTTGCTTGTATATTGTGCATTGCTGTAAATATAAAGCTTCATTCATTAACTTCCAGTGTTTTCTGAGTCTTAGCCGGGGTTTATAAAAGGTAGGGGGGCAGGTAACTGCTAAACCACTACACACACTCTCCAATTTACCAGGCAGGATTAGACCAGCTGTGAGGTGAGTTGCTAAAACTACTTCAGTGTAGACATTGTTCTGTCCGTCTCAGACCTGGCAGGTGTCAGGTCTTCCTAGACATATTGTGAGAGTGATCAGTGTGATAAACTGTGAATTGTTAAACTGTGAATTGTTTGTTCATCAAACTTTGTTAAAATGGTGGAAGTTACAGGGCTAGCTGCGAGCCTCCAGTTGTGTGGCTGCTGCATGTAGGGGGTGGAGGAAACTTAGTGGGGAGAGGGCTCGTGAAGACGAGGAGCACGAGATGTGACCACTGGCTGGAACCCCAAGACGAAGAATGCATGCACCAAAGTGAGACTGTCCCCTTCCAAGGATTGATTATAATGACCACTCCCTTTCTAAGGGTAGTTATGAATATGTATTAGGATAGCAAATAAAAGGTACATGTTGTTTCCAGGCGCGGGCCATTGGTAGAGCAGGAGACTCCCTGGCCGCCCAGCGCTGTTTGCTTGTTGTCGCTTGCTAATAAACACTTAAATTTTGATTGGCTCGGACTAACATTAATTTTGTGGAACAAATTTATAACAATTTGTTGGGATTTTTTGCCATTTACATCGTAGTTTCTTCTGCTGGTATTGCCTGCTTTTGCAGTGCTGTGCCTCAGGACAAGGCTTTGATGCAGTCTTTTGGTGCACAGGGCTGCTCAACTGTCTGAGCACAACAAGGCTGTCATGTGCTGTTGGGAAGCATTCACAGTGCTCTCTGTTGCTGTGATAGAGGCTGACATCTTCTGTGGGCCATGGCCATGCTTGGAAACTGTTGTGAAAGTGGCCCTAAGTCACATTCCCTGGAGGACAATGGTGTCATAATGTTGCCTGGTAATATGGATGTATATATTAAGTAATGATCTGAATCTGGGTTATAAGTGAATTGTAATGGGGCCGATATAAAAACTATTAAATATTTTATTAAATACATACAAAGAAAATTTCCCCAAACTTATTTACAACTAACACACACAAAGATTCTGTTACACAGTTGGTAGAACCAATTTTGCAGAATGTGTATATACAATCAGATTGATTTAAATGAGCATTTAAAAGGTTTTAGGAAATTTAAACAATTAGAGAGTCTTGCAGCATTATCTGCTGCTTAAAGGTTAAATATAAGCTTTTACAAACTTCAGAAAATAGAGCAGGATTTACTTACTGGTCAGAGTCTCAATATTTGTAACTCAAAAGTATATGTAGAGGCATAAACGTGTTAAAAATATAGTCCCAGCCACGTGGTGGCCCTGCATGTGGTGATGATGGGTGTTTGCTGCTTGGGTAGCTTAGATTGAGGACGTTGTCTGAGAAGATCCATGGACGTGAGGCAAACCCTCTGTGGCTCTCAGGAAATCATCGGAGTGGCCAGCTGTTTGGGTGAAGCAGGATCCAGGTTTACGGGCTGGAACAGTGCAGTTGGGTGCAGTGCACAGCAAAGGGATCTGCCCTCCGTGCTGGAGTGGCGAATCGGCAGTTCCCGATGGCCCAGGCCATCACTAGGCCATTTCAGAGTGAAGCAAGCATCTTCAGATCTTTTGGCTCAGTGCTAAAGACAGGTAGGGCAGGTCTGCCATTCATGGATGTAATAGGTAAATAAGAGATAATTTAATAAATTACTGTATGTTTTAAGGATATATTTGTGTAGAAGTAGTGAGTTATGGAATTGTGTAGATGTTCACTATCATATCCTGTTAGTATATGTTGTAAACTCTGCCTAGCAACATGGCTAAAGAATATTAGAGCATGCACACAACGCTGAGTACTGACATACCTGGAACTGGGAGAGGGCTGAGCTGAAGGACTGGGAAATTACAGCGTGGTGGGAGTGTACCCTTGGAGGACTATATAAGGAAAATGCATGGCTGTGTACCTTGCGAGCCGATTGGTAGAGCAGGAGACTCCCTCAGCCACCCAGTGCTGCCTTTTTGCTTATTTTACTCAAAAATAAAGTGTTCTTGTATGAAACCATCAAAGTGTATGAGGATTGATTTATAACAGTGGAGGAGGCGAATCCCCAGCTAGGCACAGTGCAAAGCATACAAGGCAAACGGACAAGAACAAAGGTAGTGGCAGGCAGCAAACAAACAATTTGGCTAGGTTTTAAGCATTTTGATGAGTGTCTTTGACCAATAGCAACAGATAAAAACACTCCTGGAAACAATCCTAGGTTATTTTACCAAAAAAAGGAGATGCACACACCTAGCATCATGACCTGTGTTTACCACAAACAATGTAGGGTGCAAAACAAGCCCAGATATGGTCTTTGTATGGCAGATTGAGAAGTGCCAGTGCTTTCCTCCTGCTTCTTCCATCCCGGGAAGAAGGGGGGCAGGGCAAGATGGGTGTTTTTGATACGTATATAATCTGGACCTTCCACCACAGTATACAGGTATATTTGGCATCAAGGGAAAAATAGCTGGTAAGAATTAGGAGAGGAGCAGCATGCCTTCCTAAAGTGGATGAAGTGCTGCTAGAGGTTTGCCTTTCTGTTCTTGGTGTGGCCTCAAGACACAAGGACATCCCCGCAAAATCTGAAAGGCATCTGGTAGGCCATTAACATAGTGCCTAACGTTCGAGGATCAGCTGGAACTGCCGACAAATTCAGGCAGCAAGCAACTAACAGCTAAAATCTATTGAGGGGAAATACAGAAATATTTTGTCCAGTGTTTGGGACCTAATGTTGGGAAACAAATTTTAAATCCTTCTGGAGGACGTCCATCCTCTTCCAAAGTGTGAGAAATTAACTCAGTCTAAACTTTAAGTATAAAAAGGTTCATTATAAAATAAAGGCAAACAGCTGGATGCATAGAAAATCACAAAATTGCTAGAGACACACACTAGCAGCAGATAATAATGCTTATATAGGATAAGGACTAGATATCTTTATACATATTCATGAGTATTCTTTTACATTTTCTAAGCACTACCCCTAGCCCCCACCCCTTAGTCCCTTCAATCAAAACAGCAGCTGGTTTTCTTCATAAGGTGAACTTGGCCCTCTTGTATTTTCAAAGTATCAATCAGAGGGGCCTCTGGGATCCTCCTGGCCACACCAGTATCTCTCGTCATGGACGCTTTCCTGGTAACTCCTAGCACCCAGGGCTATCTTGTTATTTTACTGATTAAGTCTTATGAATACCTTATTGTGCGAAAGCCAAATCTCCGTATGTTACAAAAGTAAACCTTGCCCTTTCTTCCAAATAGTGTTCTTGCTCTGCTGTGAAAATGAAAGTATTTCCATTTAGGGGTACATGGGGCCTTCAGAATAACACAGCTGACTCAGATGTTGATGCTTTAAAAAAATAATTAAATTTTCTTATCCTTAAAAAATTGTAATTCATTAATTATCTGACAGGATTAAATCTGTTGTTAAATAATCCTCAGGCACAGGTTTACAATGCTTTTAAATTTAAAGATAAACTATTTCTGCCATCATTTCCCAGGGTTTGTAATCCATGTTCCACTAATTAAAATACTACTTGAATTATACATTAGCTCGTATACTCATTGCTGTATAGCACACACTGCTCTATGTTGTGAAGGCAGGGAATTAATGTGGCTGAGTCAAGAATTATAAAAATAGAATTATTTCATTTTCCTGAAAACCCCACCCTGAAACTGTATACAGAATTAGTTTAGGTTTATTTATAGGCTCAATTCAATTGGGAAAAATCTGCACAGGATACTATGGGCAAAGTTAGAAAGTCAGGAAAGTCAGAAAACGGGGAAGCTACAAACACAGCTTTACCCCACTAAAAATCAGGCTGAGCAGAGAATTAAGGGAACAGTAAGCTTTACTCATGGAGGTGAGACGTGTTTGGCAATGATCCCTTGCTGGATTTCTCTGCAGCTCAGCTGCTTTCTGATGCTGCAAGCAATATCCAATAGTCTGGGTCCACATGGCAAAAGTTCAAGGTGAGTGGCAAAACCACCAAACTCAGAAGCGTCTCAAGCCCTTCTTCCAACATCTCCCTGCCCCAAGAGTATGCTAAGAGGACAGAGCCAGCTGATCCAGACTGACCAAAGGGATATTCCGTGCCATATGACATCAGCTAAGATACAAGAATGAAGTGAAAGAAGGAAGTTTGGGGAAATTCATTGATGCCATCTGTCCACCAAACCCTGCTTCCTGAGACTGAACATTGTCCTGCTGATGGGAAATAGACTAACATCTCTCTCTCTGCTTTTGCTTTCCACATCATCTATTGCTCTACCAGTTGTCATTATTAAATTGCTTCTATCTTATCTCTGGATTTTGTTATATTTTCCCCTCTCCCCTGTCCATTTAAGAAAGGGAGTGATAAAACAGCTTCAGTGGGCATTTGGCCCCTATCCAGGGCCAAACGACCCCAGATTTTCTCCACACCTTTACTAACTTTTTTGCTCTGCATTCCTTGTAGCCTCAATGCAGACCAGCAGGCAAGTTCTCTACTAGTTTCTTGTGTGTATGTGTTATGGCAAATCTTCTTATCTAAAACTCTCTTCTGAGTAAGACCCCTTCACTTCACCTGTCAGATACTTTTTGTTCCCTCTTCTAATCTATATCAACAGCATGGCTTGGAGTCTTTAATTTGATAGATCATTAGAAATTATATTAAAAAGACTAGACTTGAGATGGGTAAATGCAAAATCTCAGAACATATTTGTATTACAAAGGGATAGCCACAAACAGCATGTGAGAACATCATGATAGTTATTTTCTAGTCTAGGGTCTAAAGTGCCAGCATTTTTTTGTCACAATGGGACAGATACTGAATCAGTGGCTGCCTCTTTCATAAAGCTTTAGTTTGAATCTATATCAGAAAATAAAATCATCACCTTCAGCCTTGTGGATTCTCCAATGTCTGACAATGTGATTGAGCTCACCTGACAGGCTTTCCCTCAGTCCATTAGCTAATTCAAATCTGTTCTCTCCACCACATTGCCAATTTGCATTAAATTAATGATGTTCAGTAACTCTGAGATTTTTTTTTTTTCATTGAAATTGCCTAATGTTGAAAAGATATAAAGAGGCAGGAAATTATATACTGATGAGACAGATGAAATTGTGTCAGCTCCACTTCAATAGGAAATCAGGCATGAAATCTGTAAAATTTGCTTTCCTGTAATATAAGAACCATTTCTGCTATAAGTCCTAATAAGAAAATGCAATTCCCTTTTTTCACCCTGCTTGCCTGCACTCATTAGAGGATCCATGGAGTTTCTGTCATGGTCAAGGAGTATAAATACCTAGGCTTTTGCAGGACAGAGATCTTGTCCTTGAAATTAAAATACTGGTAGGATTCATTTCTTCACTTGCCTGTGGAAGCATATTTATCTTGGGCTAAGCAGTAATACAGGGCTCAAACCTACGATCACTGTGAGCATCTTTACTCTTGTGAACATTGTGTTGCATGGCTAGGATGTTATTTTTCCTCATGTCCTTGTAAAGGTAGGAATTTTTTTGGTGGAAAACATGACTTTAAGAGACTTTATGTTCTAAAGAACAATTTTGTTTAGAACAAGACTATATCCCTGCCAAACAGTGGGGCAAACTTCTAACAGGTTTACTAACTGCACACAGGTAAAATGTTGTCTGATGCAAAAAACCTTCCAGTTCAGCAACCAAAGGGGATGGATAATTCATCACATAACTGATGTAAGTCAGCGTGGGTTAATGATTTTCAGTAGCAACAAATTATTCCTGATGTTACCAACAGGAGGGATAACTTTATTGTGGTTATGAGTTAATCCAGTTCTTAAACGATTGATTTAATTTGTTTTTATCAGATAAGGTATTTCTTCACAAACATCACTCACCTTTTCATCATCTTGATTTGTTCCTAACAGCTCAGATTTGGGCAATAGTACCTTTCAAGATTTCCCTGCTTCATAGCACCTGCACCTTGTGTCTACTGAATCTGTATGTGCCAGAAACTGAGATCCCAAAGTGAAACGATTCATTAGTTTTAAGTATTAAGGTTTAGCATAAAAACAGGAAATTGATGAAATATGTCACTGGTTCTCCACCACAACTCATCTAGTACCTGATCTGGAATTAGATTGCAGAAATACAAATAAATCTAATATTATTTATATTAAAAGTATAATATAATTATTTAGGGAGTTGCAGATGTGTCTCACAATTTTCATTCACCAGGAAAAATACTAATCTGCCATTTCTGCTGCTCTTTACATTGGTGTTACCACAACAAATTGTGCGTATCATACTTTGCATTTACTGTTCTTTCCAAATTTATTCTTGGACCTAAAATTGAGAAACTCGGTTGCATACCTAAATAACACATGCTTGCACTAACTCCATGGTGCAAGAATGCAAACTTCCACTGGTCCAAATGGTGTTACAGCTTCAGAGTGTTTCAGTATGCAAGACACTATCATGGATCCAGAACATTACAGTCAATTCTTATATATGTATTAGAGAGATGTATTTCTAAACCAGCATCTCATACTAAGTAGTTTCAAGAATTTTCTCTGCTTTATGTGTTCTTATTTTGCTACAACAACCATCACTGTAATCAAATAATACCCTGTATGAAGGCTAGTAGGTTCATATGTTATATAAAAATCTGACTCATTTATATACCATGTCAACTTCATTCTCACTCTGGGGTTCCCTTTAGATAATGGATTTACTTCAGAGATTGAAAAAGGCATAATTATAGCTTATCCCACGTTGTCTCATATATGGGGAGTGGAAATGAGTTCTGGAGTAAAAATATTACAAGCAAGAAGATACATATCTTCTAAGATAACAGTTATTAAACCATAACATTATTTCCTTTTGAAAAGCATTAATTTCTGCAAATATCTTCCTCTTGAAAGTTAGACAATAATTTCTAGCTGATAAGAGTTCCCTATTAATTACTTGTGATGTATTTCTTACTACTAGAGTTTTCTTTTTCTAACACCAAGTAGGTTTTTTGTGTTCTGATGCCCTACATCATCTGGAGCAATTTTAAACAACTTTATAGATGCTTCTCCCAACATCTACTCCTGTTCAGTGAAACTTCCATCCATCTTTGTATTAGCTGTAATCAAAATCTCTATTCATAAATAATTGCTATTATTATTATTGCTGTTGCTGTTATTATTACTATTATAGAGGTGATGTATGGAGACAATATCCTGATTAGGTATTTGCCAATGGTTACATTTGATATCAGTTCATGGTCTAGATCACAACACAGTCTCACATTACAAAAAAGACTCCTCCATTTCTTTCGATGCTGCTATTACTTTTGAGTGCCTCATTTCTGAAAAATATGAGTGAACTCAATTTGCATAAAACAGAAAATGGGAATACAGCTTTTTTTTATGACACAAATTATCTTTGCAGTGCAGAGCACCAGAACAAGAATGATCTCCCATTTCAAGTTATTTTGCATAATATATGAATATTTTGCTACAAACACACGTTTTTTCTTTTTTTTTCCCCAAGAGAACATCCCCACAAGTCTCTTTAGCATGTGGTTTCCTCCCACAGGTGACTGTGCATTTTCTTTCATCCCCCTGTCACTTTCATGGGAACTCTTGAATTCACTGGAGTGGCTCTGATTTTTAGGCGGCTTCAGGAACTTGCACAGTTCCAGTCATTCAGATTTGTAATGAGAAATCTTTCTCAACGTAAGTCTGATGGTGCAGATCAGACTTTCTATTTGCTGTGATGACCAAGGACAGAAAAGGATATGAAACCTGTTCTACTTTCTGTATTAACTGTCAATTTGCCTCCAAAATGTGTTCCCTGGTCCAATTCCACTGTGACAGATGAATTGCCATGGACCTGTTTCACCTATACCCAAACCATGTGAGGCAGCTTCTTTTTGTGTGGAAAAATGAGTCTACCACATAAAAAAAAAAAAAAAAATCTGCCTGCAGTAGGTAAGGTTTTCTGTGTACAGGCTTCTCACACTTCAGCAAGGTACATACAATCTGTGGCATATTTTAGCTTATTATCACCAAAGTTAGCTCTTTCAGTCATACTGATTAACCGTGAAGCAGGTTAGCCCTACGAAGCTGATGCTTTGGATTTTAAGTGGTTTACATTTCTGTGTATTCACCTAAATTAAATATGGCACTAATTTGTCAACATAATTGTCTGTGTGCTTTCTGTTATGAGGTATTTCCTTTAACCAGAACTAAGCCTGGTTGCAGATGGTTTGAAGTCCTATTAAACCAACTGGCAGAGCAGGCTGTGCTCTGTTATTTCATGAAGTAAAAAAAAAAACAAAACAAAACAAAACCCCAAAAAACCCCAAAACTAAAAACCTGCTCTCGTCACTGCTTGTAGGGTTAGTTAGTATGTACATGATACTATTTTCACAGTGGTTTTCTTGTCCAAATTTGATTAACAACCCTCTCTTTGCAAAAACTTTCTTGCAGTCTCCAGCCTTGATTAGCCAGAAAGAGCATTCATACTGCGTGCTCAGTTTTGTCTACACTTGGTCATAAGCTAGGTTTTGTCTTGTCCAGTTGTGCAGCTTCAATTTTTGCCTTCATCTTAGTTGCATATAACATGAAAAAAAATCCTTTTATTCTTTCTCTCCTCTAAAATATGTGCAAAAATTTGTATTGACCTGAGCTACACTTTCTGCTCCTTGCTGTTATCAATCGTTTGTTTATTCTCTTTTGTCACTTAAGCCTCCATGTCTCCAATATCCATTTTCTTGGATATTGGGAGTAAAAAGGACATACCTGAGCAAGCCATTGTTTTGTCTTCTATATATGATTTCTCCTTACTTTAGTGCAGTGTTTGGGAAGACCAAAATGGTCATAGGAACATATTTTTGTTAATTGTGCCCAGTTCTGATCACTGGTGTCCTGTGGTCATATTAGATTATGAAGAACCAGTGCACTATCTTTCTTCTGTCTTCCTGTGCCTGGTTCTTTCTGTGTTGTATGGTATTATACCAATACAGTAGCACAGCACAATATTGAATCTGTATCTATTAATTATTGAAGCATTTTGCTATAGCAAATATATTTTTTCCCTTAGTTGTCCAATGTACATGGCAAGAAGGTTATGTTAGGTATGTGATGTAGGTCAGTTTGCAGTGGGAGTCCTCTTTCAACCTTTTAGGTTAGGCTACCAACTCCGTTAAGCTGTTTGGTAGATATAATCTAGTGCCAGCTCTTGAAGGTGATAATGATGTTTATTAACCCCTGCAGCTCAAAAATCAATGAATTTATCTCCCAAATAACTAAGACAAATAAATTAGTATTCATTAATGTTCAGCATGAAATATCCATACATTACTGAAGGGAGGATTGTGCTTGCAGTGCTCACATCTTCATTTTTTTCCAGACTTATGATCCCAGAATTGCTCATGTCTATATGCCACTCATTTACGGCACTTGAAACATGTAATTACACTGCCGTGGATTTCTCCTACCACCTGGCTTCGTTTGGTAGTTTTAAGTCAGATGCTGATAAGGTTTGAAAGACAGTTTTTACTGGGTGTACCTTACACGTAGACTGTGCTGCATCGGCCCCTGCAGAACACATGTCTCATATGTGATCACGTGCAAACACAGAAATTATAGAAGTGAACTGCTAGCAGTTTTCCATAACATAGCCTAATATGAATGTAAATCATTCTGAGAACAAGTTCATGGTTAGGTATCTTTGTGTACAGTGCGGTCTGGACATGTGTTGTACTAGATTACTGCAAAATTAAATTTGGCCGATGCTTGACTTCTACCATTCAAGTCACATGGATTCCACCTAATCATGCTTAAACAAATCTTTGTCATCATTTCCATGGCCTAGGAATAGGTGAGAATATTTATTACTTGGTGTACTTTAAAGATATTTAAACAAACATCCCCCAAGTGTGGTCCAAGGATGCCTGTTTCTCAGTAGGGTGGATTGATAGCCCTTCTGCTCGACATTGTTAAAATGCTACCAAATCTGAAGTCCTGAAATATAAATGCCAAAAGCTGCACTTGAATTTATCATCACTCACTCCTCAAGGTATAGGTTTCTGTGTAGTGTTTAGTGCCATGATTAACAAGAGGAGAAAAATAGGTAATATAAATTAATTGCCCCATCTTTCTCATTAAGATATAGACTCTATTTCCTCTCCATTAAGACTGTGGAGTTTCTAGTAATAAAAGTTCAAAGAAGCTTAGTTTCTGAAATATGGGTTCAAGGGTTGCAATAGAAGAGATTGATATCTCAACTATTTTGCCTTCAGGGTTGAAGAAACAAACAAAACACCTGCTTTTTGTTCTTTAGAAAGATTAACAAATCCTCTGATGTGATCATGTAGTAAACACAGAACTTGTTTAGACTAAGGTGCTGAAATAACTTCATTTTTGACAACTGATAAGATAGTTGGAAAAGGTTGAGTTGTTCTGACTCCAAATTCCTGGCATTTGATGGAAGGTCAAGGGATGTGATGGTATGGTCCATTGTGATGATGATGAGGTAAACATAAACATAGCGGTTAGCTAACAGAATAGGATATCCTGATGTGTACTACATGACTCATATCATATGAGATTGTAACTGCTACAGGCTTTAAATACCTCAGGGGCTGCTTTGTGATACACTGGAGCCAATAAGATTGTTCTATATGTTGTTTTATTTCTAATTTGGTAGTAAAGTTATTGTGCCAGCAAAGCACTATCTCCTTCCTCAAAGTTTGAAATCACAACTGTATTGCACTTGCTATAAATTTTTGTGGCTCAAGGCATAGCCTTTTTATTGTATTTGTACTGGAAAAGTAAATTGGCACCTAAAAGCTGGGGTTTGGGGCATTATTTTTGTTTGATTTCACCTACCACCTATTTATCAGTATCAGTCTTCTTTTTTTTCCCAAATCAAAGTTTCTAGCCAAAAGGTTGTGCTAAGGTAAATTTACACTTTTAGAAGTAGTTGTTGTTGTTTGGTTGGGGTTTTTTGTTTGGTTGTTTTTGTTCAGGTTGTTTTTTGTTGGGGTTTTTTGTTTGGTTGTTTTTGTTCAGGTTGTTTTTTTGTTTTGTTTTGTTTGTTTTACAGTTTCAGGGGTTTTTTCTCCTCAAATTCAAAAATTATCAAGTCCCAACATATAGTCCAAACTTTTGTGTAGGCTATATAGTACAAACTTTTGTGTAGGCTATCAGGTTAGTTTTTAAAAATTACTTTAAAGCCAGACTACCACAGACTGGTTACCTTGACAAAGTCAGGTGTTGTTTTCAAAGGATGAGCATTGTCCTCAATTTCCCTTTGTCAATCAGTGTAAAGAAATGAAAGCACTTCATACCTTTCTGATTGAAATGCAAATTAGAAAGTAATATTTTTAAAATAGTATAGTTATTGGAAGATGAAGTGATCAGCTAGTGAATGAGAATTCAGAACAAATTCACTGGAAGTCCTGCTTTATGTAGACCCATTGCTCACTGACAGGAGGTTGCCAAATTATGAGAAAAAATAGATTAAATAGATTTTGAGTCATATCCTGGTGTTGGAGTTTAGCCAGATAACAATTCTTGCATCCCAATACAAAGTCCACAAGATCATGGTGAAGACAAATAAATCATCATTCTCTTTTATATTACTAGAATATATTCATGCATCCAGACCCGTGTCTTTATTGAGAAGTGAGGTTAAATGCCAGGCAGCTAGACTGTCTGGGTTCAACCCTACATTGTGTATAGAATATATATAAAAGATTCTCAGGAAAACCATTGGTTGGAAGAGCTCACCACATAAATAGGTCATCTCATAGTCGGTAAGCTGGATTTAATTTATTCCATTTTAAAATATCCTATCTACAGTTAAACCTGTCTTTTTATCAAAGCAAGTGATAGATCTCCAATGATTGCTTGGGTATTTATAGAAACTTGAGAACAAATAATTGTTACTAAAGACCAAAAATTAATTTATCCTAAGAATATGTCTAAGAGACATCTTCGAGCTGTCCTGACTGTAGATAGCTAGTTGGCAGCTGTAAAAGTGTGTGACGGAAAGATCTGGATCCCTGACAGGGGCTGTGGTAGGAATATACAAGATGATAGGAATGGGAGACAGTCGTTTAACAGAGAAGAATTCTGTTCTGTTTGCTTTCTCATCTCTACTAATCAGGTGAGATAAAAATCATAACTCTTAGATTAGGATGTGCTAAACCTGAATGATGGTGTGGTTTGACAAGCCATCTGGGAACTGGAGTGGCGTATTACACACTTTTGAGTTCACTGGAGCCCAAATATTTTTTTTTTGCTGCAGAAATACTGTAATATAAATAAATTTATGTTTAACCACTGGAACTAAGTTCCACAAATACACTGTGGAATATATGACCACAGAGAAATAAGTATTTAAATGATGTAATCTATGCTGTAAAAGAATAAGTGACTGCAGTGATATTTGGCACTCTCCTGAAGAGGATACCTTTAAAATCTGGTAGATATATTGCCCTTATAGGTCAAGAAAGTTGCAAGTTGGAAAGGGATAACAAACTACTGCCTAGGTGTTGCTTTATAAAAATATAGTGTCAAAGGTCAGTGACCAAAATGCTGCCTCAATGTCCTAACTTTTTGTAGTAATGGCAGAACTTGAAGCCTTGCAAAACAGAAGTGATAACTGGCTTCTGTAATTGCAGTCCAGTCTGCGGGAAAAAGCATATGGGTCTGGATCTTAATTATTTTAAAATCCCAACATGTTTTACATGTTGTTTTTCTCCTTAGATGAAATACCTGTAACATACCCTGAGTGTGCGTAGCAGTTACGGTTATTTGTGTAGCAATCACAAAGTTCTTAATCTCTAGCAAAAGACAAAGAGCACTGTGCTGAGAACACAGTACAATAAATGCACCTAACCAGTTGCCAATTACCTAATTAGTAAATGCAATAATGAGTGGAAATGTAAAGAATGTGGAGATGGTTACCATTTACATATGAGCAACCTTTGTGGAAGGAGGTCATGTTGCACATGTTTTTTGACGTGGTGAATGTTCTTGTGCACTCTTAGATTGAGTGATTGACTTCAGAAAAGTAGAAAACAAAGGTGGACAGAAAGGAGCTGGGGTATAACCACGAGCAAGGTTATGCCTTATTTAAATAATTTGAAAACCGTGGAACAGCTTCAGTGGTACTAATAGAGAAAGGCAAAGCTCGTCCGCACTTTAGGTCCTCCCACCCTCAGTCATACAGACCAGCTTTTTGTGGCACTTGAAAATGCTCAGACAGCTTTCTCTGACTAGAAACAATCTTTTATAGAGCTCACTATAATGGGGCCAAAGTCCACTCATATCTTTTGACAATATTAATGAATTAATGAAGGGAATGCCATTATACATATGTTTACAGTTTCTTCACAAGACACAGTTATGCTGCTCTCCTGGTCTTTAATTTATCTGCCTGTGTCTGGCATGCGGAAAACCAGCATTTTTCACCTACACATAGGTACCTAAAAGCCTTTAAACATTAGTCAATAGTGAGCCTGCTGACTGGGAGCCACTCTGAGCCAGATGAATTAGCACAGACAAAAAGCCTTACAGCTTCCTTCATAGGGGGGGAAGAGGGGAACAAATGCAAACAAACCCCCAAAACAACAACCCCCCCCCTCAAAAACCCCCAAACCAACAAACAACAAACCCAAAATAACAACCCCCCCTAACAACCATAGCAATTGAGATCAGCTGAAAACCTTAAATATACACCTGTCTACACTGTTTCTTACATGGGAAGGTCTCAGTGAAACAAATGAGGTAAAAAGCAATTTTATCACATTTGAGAAAGACTATAGAAATCGTTCCAAAACCCTAGAGAATCCAATGGATACTGACTTCATTTATTATAATGTTATATTATGATAATGCTAAATCAATATTTAATATCCGTGCATCGACGTTTTTAAGTAATGTGCATAGACAATTTCTCTTTCTTCTTGAGCATTCATTTCACATTCTAGCAGAACTTAAAGGCTCTGAACAGGATTCATTATGTGGATATTTATAAGCTGTTTGAAAATATGCAGGAACACTATTGTTTTCTAATACATTTTCTAGAACATATTTTCTGTGTGTGCTTTATCCTGTTTTGCTTCTCTTTAGCAGAAAGGAGACAGAAACATATTTATAATAAAATTTCTCCAATTCAGTTGTTCTTCTTCTGTTTTCTTGTCCTCCTCCCCCAGTTTCTGTAGACAGAGGAGTGATATCACAGAAGCACAGAGTCACAGAACATCAGAGGTTGGAAGATACCTCCAGAGATCGTCAAGTCCAAGCCCCCTGCCAAGGCAGCATCCCCTAGAGTAGCACTTAGGAATTCATCCAGGGCGGGTTTTGAAAGTTTCCAGAGAAGGAAACTCTACAGCCTCTCTGGGCAGCCTGTTCCAGGGCTCTGTCACCCTCACTGTAAAGAAGTTTCTCCTCATGTTGAGGTAAAACCTTCTGTGTTGCAGTTTGTAGCCCTTGCTCCTTGTCTTGTTGCTGCTGATCTCTGAAAAGAGATTGGCGCCATCCACTTGACACCCACTCCTCAGACATTCGTACACATTGATAAAATCTCCTCTCAGTCTTCTCCAAAGTAAACAGCCCCAGGTTTCTCAGTCTCTTTTCGTAGGGGACACGCTCAAATCCCCTGGTAAACCTCGTGGCGCTCTAATGGACTTCTTCCAGCAGATCCCTGTCTCTTTTGAACTGGGGAGCCCAACATTTGACACAGTATTCAAAGTGTGGTCTCACTAGGGCAGAGTAAAGGGGGAGAAGAACTTCTCTAGACTTGCTGGACATACTTTTCTTGATACACCCCAGGACGCCACTGGCTCTCATAGCCACAAGGGCACATTGCTGGCCCATGCAGAACTTGCTGTCTATCAGGACTCCAAGGTCTCTTTTCACGGAGCTGCTTTCCAGCAGGGCAACTCCCAACCTGTACCAGTGCCTGTTGTTATTCCTTCCATAAATAAAGTAATGATTTGTAGGCATTTCCAGAAAAAAAATACTTATGACTCCAAATCATCACAGACAATCACAGAATCAAAGAATATATCTGTTTGAAAGACATTTCAGATATCATCCAGAGGGGCAAACACTAAGCCATGTCCCTAAGTTCCAAGTCCATTCAAGGCTTGAACACCTCCAAGGATGATCACTCCACCACTGTCCTGGGCAGACCATTCCAATGTTTGATAACCCTTTCAGTAACAAAATATTTCTTTATATCCAGCCTAAAACTCCTCTGGTGCAGCTTGTAACCATTTCCTCTAGCCCTGTCGCTTGTCACAGGAGGGCAGGCCCCCTCCTTGCTCCAACTTGCCTTCAGGTAGTGATAGAGAGCAATGATATTTCCCCTCATCCTTCTCTTCTCCAGACTGAACAACCCCAGCTTCCTCAGACACTCCTCATAGGACATGTGCTCCAGGCCCTTTGCAAGCCTCATTTCCCTTCTCTGGACTCACTCCAGCCCATAACTGAACAAGAATTCATGTGTTTAAACATTTAAATCAGCCTGTTGTCTTTTTTTTTTTTTTTTTCCATAAGTAAACAAAATGCCAAAATTACCAGGTGAGGGTTTCAAATTTCCCACATGAAACCCTTTAGTTTCCTTTTTGTACTGAGTTTTTATGTTTGAAGGAAGAGGTGGGAAAATAGAATAGAATAGGATAGAATTAACCACGTTGGAAGAGACCTCCAAGATCATCCAGCCCAACCTATCACTCAGCCCTATCCAATGGCACTAAGTGCCCCATCCAGGCTTTTCTTGAACACCTCCAGGGATGTTGACTCCACCACCTCCCTGAGCAGCCCATTCCAATGGCAAATCACTCTCTCTGTGAAGAACTTCCTCCTAATAACCAGTCTATACCTCCCCTGGCACAAGTTCTTTGAGACCCTTACAGTGAATAAGTTCCCCCTTGTGTTGAGGTGAAACCTCCCCTGGCACAACTTGAGACTGTGTCCCCTTAACTATGTATTTATATTTCTGCATTTCATTATTTTCTTCTGGGATTGCTTGAAGATGTGAGATTTTTCCTATGATTGTGCAATAGTGCATGTATTTACAGCTCTTCATAGGTTTTAAAAGTTGTGGTGGAGGTAAAAGAACAGGTAGAAAAATACGGAAAATGCAAACTACTCCCAGAGAAAAAGAATAATACAATGTAAAGAAGCCAAGACAGGAAAATAATTGACATAACTAAGATCTGTGTTCAGCTCTGGGGCTCCCAGCACAAGAAAGACATGGACTTGCTGAAGTGGGTCCGGAGGAGAGCCACAAAGGTGACCAGGAGGCTGGAGCACCTCCCCTGTGAGGACAGGGTGTAGTGGGGTGCTCCAAACTTTCTTTCCCACGTCCATCAGCAGAGGTTTGAATGAGGGAAGAAGAAGACACAGAACTGCTTTCCCCCACCCCTGCAGGCTTGAATGGTGAACAACAAAAGGTGCCCTTTCCCAGATATGTCCTCACTTGTAGAAAAGCCTGTGCTAGACTCTGGGATTGTGATTGGCTGGATTCTTCGCACCCAGTATATATTGGCACTGGACACATTGTCTAAGAAAGGACTTAAACAGAGTGACCAGAAAGTGTGAGCAGTCTCTCAAGTCGCCCAAGTCTGCAAGTCCATTATGTTCATTTGAGAGAGTTTCCTGCAGCACTGGGAGCCAGCTTCTGCTCAGACCAGCATGCCTTGTCTTCCTGCTAACTAACCCCAAGCTGGAAGGACCCTGCCTCTGCCATAAACTGCTGCTGTTCACAGGAACATGCCAGCAGTACAGCATTGCTCTGTGCTGCTAAAGCAATGCCACTCCATGAGATCTGCCCTGTGGAAGCTGTGTCTAGAGACACCTTGAGTTTGGTGGGTTCCATTCACATTGAACTTATTCTGTGTGATTCCATAATTTGATTATAACTTGCAGTTTCCAGAGGCTGCAGCAAAGGAGATCCAGGGACTGTTTCCAAATTCCTACCCTCTTGTGAGTAAATCCCATGCTTTCTCAGCCTTTCCCTAGGCTCTCTGCTCTGCTTCTGATTTCTAAGTGGAGTAAAGCTATCTTGTGATTTAGCCTTTTCCATTATCTGACTTTCCTAAATTACCAGAATTGGCCATAAGCATCCTTACGAAAATTCCTGACCAAATTAAAACCTGTAAATAGACTTTAATTGGTTTGGTACATAGTTTTAGGGTGAGGCTTTTCAGAAAAATAAGAATAACTATGTTTTTATAATATCTGCCTTGTCAAATAATTCCAAACTAAATCACAGGCTGAGAGAATTGGGGTTGTTCATCCTGGAGAAGAGAAGGTTCTGTGGCGATCTAATAGCAGTCTTCCAGATGGGGAAGAACTCTTTATCAGCAAGTGTAGTGATAGGACAAGGGGTAATGATTTTAAACTAGAGCGGAGTAGATTTAGGTTAAATGTAAGGAAGAAGTTCTCCAGTGGGAGGGTGGTGAGACACTGGAACAGGTTACCCAGAAAGACTGTGGATGCCTCATTCCTGGAAATGTTCAAGGCCAGACTGGATGAGACTTTGAGCTACCCAATCTAGTGAAAGCCCATGAGACAAATGTTTGAACTAGATGATCTTGAGGCTCCTTCCAATCCAAACCATTCTATGATAAAGAAGGCAAGATCGGTAAATAATTGTGGTGCTCAGTACTGCCAGTGCTTTGCTGCAGGGAGTTGCTGCTTCTTTATAATCAGAGTCTGAGTTCTTTGCCTGTTGTCATGGATATGATGATGGCTATTTGACACATGGCAACGTCATTTTGGCTTCAAAATGAATGTATTGTCTGTATAAAAGTATCATGGCCCTTGTAGTTCAGATTGTAACGTGAGAGGCTTCCTGTTTCCAGTTGCTGCTCCTGGTTCCTGATGTTGGGGTATCAGTCTTTTCTGCTGGGCTGGCTGCAGGCTTGGGGAGTGGGTGAGTTGTTTTTTGTCTGGCTTCTGCTTATCTCAACACAGGATTTTTTTTTGCATTACTTTCCCTGTTGACATGAGGGTGATGTGGCTTGTGAAAGGAGACTGTGAAAACAGGACAACAGCACAGTGCACAGTGGTGATGATGTTGCCCTCCTTGTACCTAAAGAAATGAATTATTGGTGTGCCTGTCATCTCCAAGGACTTGTGTTCTTTAAAATGCTCTTCTGCTGGGGCCTGGCTGAAGCTTGTGCTTGAAAACCCTAGACTGCATTATTTGAATAAGTTTATAAGTTTTCTCCTAAAAATCTAATCAATCTTCTAACCTATTTTTTCCAAACACCAAACTGGTTTGCCATCTTGCAGATGTGTTTGCCTGCAGATGCTATTTTCCAAATCTAAGAGAACTGAACCTGTTTCTGTGGTGCAAACCACTGGAGGCTATCCAATTTCCATGTTTATTTCCTAGCATGATCTGCTGTAGGAGGCTTTTTCTAATGTCTTGAGTTCTGCATCCTCCTTGCTGGAACAAGCATGCACTTATCTTCATGCAACTCCTTTCTCTGAATGCCCATGTCCACAGCAGACCCACAAAGGCAGTGAAGAAACTGGATGTTTCATAGGTCCGTTTACATGGGCAGAGGATACTTTTCCAAATTTAACCCCTGCTCAGTGCTAAATTCAGCAATTTTATTATTGTTATTTCAAAACAGTGCCTACCCCATGAGGGAGTGTGCTATATTTTTCAAGCTCCTAATTCTGACTAAAAGCAAGAGCTTTTAGTAAAAATACTATCATCTCTTTTTCTGGTTCCCCAAGTCATTTTTTAGTTACCATTGTGTCTGAGCTCTAGACATTTTCTGGTCTGCAGATTCAAGAATGTAGTTACGTCTTGTGTCCACAAAGAAAACAGCCCTCAGTTCTATGGCAGTGACTGAGGCTGACAAGGAGGTCCTCGCTGCCCCAACTGGGAAGGACCAAGGTGACAGGATTTTCCTGCTGAAATTTGCCTTCTTTAGAAGGCTGTCACATCACCAGCTTTTAAACTTTATGCAAAACATTTCTTTGCACAGGTTTTCTTGATATAACCTTGACAACCAGCTGACCATCCCCTGTGCCTTGCAGAAGAGCAACACTTTGTTGGTCATTAAATATAAAAACACTGCTCAAATGTGGTGGTGATAAAAGCCTTTGGAAAAGCCAACATATTCTCCCTGATGACTTTTGGGGGTGATTTTTTCCTTTTATTTGTACTATTCTAATCCCTCTGTGGATGCTGTTGTCTGACTGTTTCTGAGCTATTTAATCTGAAATAAGCATTAAAAAAACCCCAAAAAACCCCAAACATGACAAATGTTGCAATCAGTTGTTGTGGGAAAAGCAGTGAATTTCTTTTAAAGGTTAGATGTTTTGCACACCATAGAAATGTAATATTGAACTTCTTGTCTGAACAAATATGAAGACACTACAAAGAATATCTTAATACCACCATAAGTTAAAATGTATCCATCAATTTTATATAAGAAAAGAAAATTACTATGTATAAGCCCAAAACAAGAAAAGCCACATGTCATGTTGAGGACAAATGAGGTAGGGGATATGAAGAAGAAAGAAGCAATTGTGAGAACATATTTCCCTTCTGCATTACATGTAGGAGAAGAAATTGTGCCACTCAGCGATTGCATCTGCTACTGAACAGCTGTTTCTACATCTGTATGGTTAATCTCTGAAAGTTACTGGCACCTTCTCTTTCACTTAAGAAAGGGAAAACATAAGCAGCTATGTTTGCATTTCTCATTAATGAGAATCTCTGTGCTCTAAGGTGTCAGGACAGGGTAGACAATGTAGACCTTCAGAGACCCTTGCAGTGTCAATCACTCTCTGTTGTTTCACCGGGAGGTTTGGGTAACACTTTTCCTGCTTGAAATGGTTGTACAAGTGTGTGGACAGAGCAATGGGATTAGTAGATACTGAATGTTGCAAGTGGCATAGCCAAACCCCACAGAAAGGAAAATGAACCTGTGAAGCTGTAGAGCACACCTGGGGAAAATGTGTCCTGGAGAGGTCCAACTGGAAGCAATTAGAGCTAGAGGAGAGGGGTAAGAAAAAAAACAAAGTGAACAAACCAACGTTAGCACAGTTTTAAAACAATGTGGGAGACATTCAAGACACATGTTAACACAGCAACATGTGTTAATACCATTCAAGCCCCACAGCTGTTCTCTGTTTCTCATACTTCCTTACAATTAGCCTGAGTTTTGCTTATTTTGAGGCCATATTTGCTTTCCTCCCCCCTGCTTTTCATTTCACACTAGCCAGCTTTAATTAAAACCTATGTATCAGGTTTGAGACAAGCAGAAATGAATCATTCTTTCTTTCTGGCAAGTCTTTTCCACAAGCTATTCCCCCTTTGCTTTCTTTCACCAGTCATTTGCTTGGGGCACATCCTCTGTATGCAGGTAGCCTTATGTCCTGGCTCCATGCCCTGGTGCAATGCCCCCCAACACTGGAAATGTGTGCCGAAGCTACCTCAAGTCTTAGGCATTCTGCAGGATTATTTACTCTCAAGTCACATTTCTTTCTGGAAGCTCAGCTTTGCTTTATTTCTTCCTCTAATTAATGTCAGAAATATTTTATTGTCACGCTCTCTTTATCCCAGCATTCATCTAATTAGTTCACTGAGTTATTCAGTGTGCATTTGAGGCTCTTCAGTGTTAATGAGCCTGTCAGTCACAGTCTTCAAAGACTCACAGCTTCAGAGAAGCTGGATACGGAAAGGACCAATTAGAGCTCGTTAGTTCCTATCTCAGAAAGCAAGTGTCTTCCAGGCTTAGTTTAACCAATTGTAAAATTGCCAAAGTTTCTTTTGGAGTTTAAAGGTGACATATATGGGTTTTTTTTCAGATCAGCAGTTTGACCAAGGCAAACTTAGCACACTAAAATGAAGAGTTGCCACCACGTGGCAAAGGCATATGGAAAGATTATGCTTAATTTGCAAATACTCAGCTCTGTTCTGGTCTTATCCTCACAGGATACCTATGATGACACTGTATTTTATGTAAATAAAGTCCTTTCTGAGCTTGCTAAGTAGAGTACAGTACAGAAGACAAAGAATTCTCTGAAATGCACACAGGATACTTAGAAGCCAGTCACACAGGACCTAGGATGTTACACCGGACCCTCTATCAGACTTAAGTTACTTTTTCACTTTAGAGTGACTTATCTCCAGAGTTGGACTCATCCAGTAACCTGCTGCTGCAAACTGTCACTGAGCTATAGCTCATAGTAGCAGCCTTTCATTTGCCCAACAAACCTTTCTCATTTTATCTAACATTTCAGAGACCCTAGCCATTGGAACGGCAGATAGGTGATTTCCTTTGCTGTGCAATGACATGTCTGCAGCAGAGAGGTCCTCATTCTGTCTCTGCTCTGTTCATCCACAATGCAGAGATCTAGACTTCCATTCAGGGAACCAATCGCCGTCTAAGTTTGTGGTTCCACCATCTGAGTAGATTTGGCAAGGCTGAGCTACAATAATGAGAGCTAAGATTTGGTATTAGCGTGTCATAACAAGGGCCTATTCCATGGGGAATTGTGTAGCAGTTGATTGGACTGTGTAAATATATCCCACAAATTGTATCTGTCCCTTGCTTTGATTTCCTTCTGTCCCTGCATCAGCAGCATATTCATGACAAAAGAGAAAAGCAGTCACAAGGTCTTTACAGAGATTCATGTACAGAGGTTTGGGGTTTTTTTAATTTTGTTTTAGTTTTTTAATTTGTTTGGGAGCTGCCCAGAGCTGCTTCTCTGTCTGGAGCAAAACCCACAAAGTTCTGGAGAGTGCAGTGAGGTCTCAGCTCCAAACCACCCTGCAGCTGGCTTGCTGTGGAGGGGAGGTTGCTGATGTTGCTTTGCCTCAGTTTCCAAGAAACTGTACCAGAAAAGTCTTCAAGACTTTTCAGCTTGCCATCGAAGTCATTAAACGCAGCCTATCCTCAAGCACTTGCAATGCCTTATGGGAGTTCTGCTCATGAAATGCTCTTTTTTCTTATCCAGTCCACCCAGACCTACCCACACTGTTTCCATGGGGCTGTTTGACTGCCAGGTCCATTGAACTGTAGTTCTTGCAGAGTCTCAGAAGAACACAGAGCTGAAAAAGAGTCTCAGGGGGCAGGTTCCTCCCATCCTGTAGCGTTCATCTGCCCAACAGCAATGCAAACACATGACTTCGCACCCAGCCCTTGTCAGAAAGAGATCATTTTCTTTTCTTCATTTTGGCAGTCATTTTTCCTCCATCTCATACCTGCACACCAGGCTAAACAACCCCAATCCATGTGATCTTTCTTCATAAGCCATGTTTCCGCCCCCCCCCCCCCCGCCCCGTTTCTCCAACCCTTTTATTTGCTCAGGAGGACGGAAAGTTGGTCAAAGAAATCCAGAGCCTCCCTTCCCCCAGCCAAGTGAAATAGACAACTCTGTCTTGTTTGCAGGCTGTCTTCCCTGCCCTGTTGATGCATGCTGTTTGCCTGCTTTCTTTATCAAAACCATGCAATTTCTAGCCCATATTCAGCTGGTGACTGTAAACTGCATGGCCATTCAGGAAAACTCTGACAGGCTGAAGAGCTGTGCAAAGAGCAACATAATGAGGTTCAACAAGGACAAGTGCAGAGTCCTGCATCTGGGAAGGATTAATAAACTTCACCAGTGTGTTGGTTTGAGCTAATTGGAGAATTTGAGTGAGAAATTAAACACTGTGTCCCTTCACCCAGTTTTGACTGAGAGAGAAGCAGGTTGTTTTGAGAATGTTCCCAAAACATCCAGATAAGCCAGTGTGCTTGCGCAGGTCAGTCGGCTCTGGGTCGAGCAGGCTTCACCAGCTTCTTTCCTTTGTCTCTCTGCCTTTGAACTAATTCAGAGTAAAATTACTAAAACCATTCATTCCTTCCTGCCACTAATATTTGCTTGTATATTTGCATTGCTGTAAATATAAGCTTCATTTATTAACTTCCAGTGTGTTTTTCTGAGTTTTAGCCGGGGTTCTAAAAGGTGGGGGGGCAGGTCACTGCAAACCCACTACAACCAGTACAGGTTGGGAGGTGATCTGCTGGAGAGCAGCCCTGTGAAGCACCTGGGTGTCCTGGTGGATAACAAATTATCCATGGGACAGCAATGTGCCCTTGTGGCCAAGAAGGCCAATGGGATCCTGGAGTGCATTACGAAGAGTGTGCCCAGCAGATTGAGGGAGTTTCTCCTGCCCTCCTGCTCTGTCCTGTTGAAACCTCACCCAGAATATTGCTACCAGTTTTAGGCTCCCTAGTTCAAGAGGGACAGGGATCTACTTGAGAGAGTCCGATGGAGGGCTACAAAGATCCTGAAGGGACTGGAGCACTGTCTTATGGGGAAAGGCTGAGAGACCTGGGGCTTTTTAGTCTGGAGAAGACTGAGAGGGGATTTAATAAATGTTTATAAATGTGGGTTGGGTGTCAGAAATGTGAGACCTACCCTGGAGTACTGTATTCAGGTCTGGATCCCTAAATATAGAGAGGACATGGACCTGATGGACGGGATCCAGAGGAGGGCCACAAAAATGATCAAGGGGTTGGAGTACCTCTGCTACAAAGGCAGGCTTAGGGTGCTGGGGTTGTTGTACAGCCTGGAGAAAAGGAGGCTCTGGGAAGACCTAACAGCAAGCCTTCTCGTACATGAAGGGGGCCCATACAAAGGCTTGTGGTGGTAGAATGAGGGTAAATGGCTTCAAAGTAGAGAAAAGCAGATTTAGATTGGTTGTTAGGAACAGGTTCTTTACTATGAGTGTGGAACACTGGAACAGGTTGCCCAGAGAGGTAGTTGGGGGCCCCATCCTTGGAGATATTCAACGTGAGGCTTGACAGGGCTCTGAACAATCTGATTTAGTTGAGGATGCTCCTGTTTACTGCAGTGGGGGTTGAACTAGATGACCTTTGGAGGTGACTTCCCTTCCAGCCCAGACCATTCTATGATTCTTCTTACTGTGATAGAACAAAGGGCAATGGATGTAAACTAGAACACAGAAAGTTCCACCTCAACATGAGGAACTTCTTTACTGTAAGGGTGATGGAACAGGCTGCCTAGAGAGGTTGTGGAGTCTCCTTCTCTGGAGACTTTCAACACCAGTCTGGACTCTTCAACCTGCACTGGACTCTATGGTCCTGCTCTGGCAGAGGGTTGGACTCAATGATCTCTGGAGGTCCTTTCCAACCTCTAACATCCTGTGATCCTGCTAAAGAATGTCTTTCTTCTAAGTGCTTCCAAAAGGCTCATTTGGTGTTTATTTGTGAGATCCAAAGACTGAGACTTGGCTGACTCTTCTCTGCCTCCTTAGGCGCAGCAGCATCTGTGTCTTTCCCAGCCTCTCAGGATATGACATCCTCCACAGCACCCCACATCTGGGATACACCCTGTGGTGTATCTTGCCCCTTTGTCACAGGTATGAAATGATTAGGCCATTGATTGAGGTTAAGCTTTTTACTAGGGGAAGTACAAAAACCAATTTAACACAGATGCAAGCAAAAGGAATTAAGGATAATCAGTTAATAGCTTTCCTCCTCCACCAATAATGGATTACACATTTCCTGTTTGTCTCCTTATTACTGATGTTCCTACAGAAGCTAACAAGAAATTGTGCTGTGACCAGAATTGCACTTTGTGCGTTTCTTTTCTCAATCTCTCTGTTTTAACACTCAGCAATCTTTTCTCATTCATCTTTCTATGTGCCCCCTTGACCCTGGATCAGTGAAAAGCCACATTAACCTATTTCTAAACTTTTTCCTTCTCCTCCTTTCTGGGACAGTTGGCAGTTGTACTCTTAAGAGCATTTCCTTTAATAAACAGCCATCCAATCCATTTCCTGTTTGATCGCCTTCCATGAGATCTCATATCCAGTTGCCTCAGTCTGATAATTTGCTTCCTCAAAGCCTATATTGTCTTGCTCCCTCATAAAGTCAGCCAATTCTGTCATGGTATGGTCCCTTCATCCTGCTCTCTCCTTGGCTGAAGACAAAGATGAAAATAATCTCCCCTCTCTTAATCTTACTAAAAATAGGTAATGCATAGTCTTCCTTTTCCCTGCAGACAGTCTGTAATTTACTCTATCTCTTTGGGATTCTGTCTCTTCACAGCTCCTGGGTTTTTATTCTTGTGTACAAGTGAATTAGTTGGGGTAATTAAAGAGGCAGGAATTATAAAATATGTAGTTATTGTCTTTCCAAAAAGCCCTGCCCACAAGCTACATACATACCAGAGAAATTTGGTTTCTAATTCAGTTGGGAAAAATCTTCACAAGGATGCCTATAGACAATTTATTAATTTAAGAGAATCAGAATATTGGAAAAGGTTTAGCCACAGAATGGCTACTGATCCTGGTTGCTCTTGGCACAGAGGTTTGCAGAGGTGCAGGCAGGATCTCTTGCAGATGTGCAGAGGGCACAATGTCAGTAGCACTTCTCACCATGTCATGAGGCACTTAATGCCTTCCCCTGGAAAACTTGAGGCACTTAAGTTTTCAGGTAGTTCAAGGCCAAAACATCAGGGCTAAACTGGTCTGAAGCACAAGGCAGAGCAGGACACGTTGTCCAAGCTGAGAGCAGTGAGGCAGAAGCATGTTGTCTGAGCAGAGCAGGACGTACAGCAGAGCAGCACACAGTGAGGCAAAGCAGTAAGGCAGAGGCAGTACAACTGCTTGCAACTTAGGTCCATTTGTATTATTTGCCCTAGTGCAATGGCTCCTTTGGCCACAGAGATTCACCAATTAGAATGGCATTTGCAAAACTGCCCATATTAGGTGAAACCAAGGCTTGATTACCCTTATTTGGGCAAGACACAAGTGCATAAACACCTGTGAGTACCTGTTTATCACTTTGGGATGGGACATAATGGCCCAAGCCTTTGTTTCCCTCCCACCCTTGCTTCTCCTGTCTGCAGAAAGGTGGGGCAAGCCAGGACATGTTTTAGGCCTATTAACCTTCCATGACAACTGATTATAGCTGGGATAGGGTTAATTTTCTCCACAGGTACTATGATTTGGATTTGTAATGAAAACAGTATCTCTAGCGCACTGATATTTTAGCTATTGTTGAGCAGTGCTGTCACAGAACAATGGCCTTTTCTGCTGCCCTTCCGCTGTGCAGTCTAGGGGTGCACAAAAAACTGGGAGGCAACACAGCTGGGAAAGATGGCCTCAGGTGACCAGAGAGATGTTCCGTCCTGTAGGATGTCATGCTCACCAACAAAACTGAGTAGGGATACGGAAGGGGAAGCCTGCCCAGGGCTTGAGAACTAGCTGAGCAACAGTTGGTTGGTGGTGAGCAATTAGTGTGGTTTTGCTCTTCTTGGGTTTTTGTTTGTTTTCCTCTCATAGATTTTAATTTGTTAATTTTAAAAATTATTAACCCATCTTTACCACAATCTACCCTTCTATTTCACTCTCCCATACCACTGGGTACGGAAGTCGGAGAGCAGCTCTGTAGTGCTTAGCTGCCTACGATACCTTGCCAAGCAATTTCTCATTCACCTCATGCCTTGCTGCTGAATCTTTAGTTTGCACACGTGTCCAAGTCACACATGATTAGATGTAATTAATCCTGATAAATTCATGCTCAAGGAATGAATTGAACTGGAAGAAGCAGAGTGACTGTGATTGAAGTGCTGCTTTAATATACTGTGAGCAAGGTCACAGTCATTCATGGCTTGTTTCCATAGATAGATACAGACAGGTCCTCTTCTTTGTGGTTTATGTGACAGGGTTATTCAATCCTCAGAGCTGGCTCACAACTTGGAAGGGGTATGCATAAGATTTTCTGAACTTTTCAGTGTGTTCACACCATCAGGAATGTGATTATGCAGCTATTGAGCCTTTGTTGCAGGGTGCTGCTGTCCACAAAGAAAAGTAGGGTCCTGTTTTCATGACTGCTGAAAGAAATGATCTGGCAGATCTGAGGGACAAGGTATTTCAGAAACACAGAAATAAAACATAGACCTTAGGGTCCTGCCTTTGGCATGGCAGCAACCAGACTGTCCCTTTTGCAGCAGAAAGGCTCAACTTTGTAGATCCCAGACACCCAAGACAAGCATCAGACTTCCTCAACTGAGTTTCAGTAGGTGTAGGCTGGCCAGTTGCAATCAATCATGTGCTCAGAGGCTCACGAGAGAGCTGTCCCAATTCACAAGTGTCTGCAGTCAAGAAATGAGAAACATCTGGAACACCTGTTTTTGCTAGAGGTGTAGCAAGTATAACAGTCATCTGGACTATGATATTTCACATATGGTAACAACAGATTTCATGCAGAGCCAGCAGGACATAGTCATCAGCAAACACAGACCGATATTAGAAAAGTAAATGACTGTAACATCTTGGCTTGCTCATCTTATACTGATAGTTTATCTATCAAGATACTTGTTACTATGGTTTTGGAGATGTTTTGTGTTGGTTTGTTGTTGTTTGGTTGGGGGGTTGTTTGTTTTTTTTTTTTGG
>VWZI01015493.1:16962-31261 GCA_013396835.1 Psilopogon haemacephalus
CCCTGCAGGGAGGTGTTTGGGGCCAGATCCCTGGAGGTGTTTGGGGCCAGGCTGGCAGAGGCTGTGGGCGGCCTGCTCTAGGGTAGGGTGTCCCTGGGCATGGCAGGGGGGTTGAAGCTGCCTGATCCTTGTGCTCTCTTCCATCCCTGACTGACTCTAGGATTCCTTGGCAGATGCAGGGGATGGAGCTGATAGACCTGAGAAGGGAAAGCAGCTCCTGCCCCCCTCCCCCCACCTGCCACTCACCCAGGACCTGTAGGAGCTGTGGTAGGAGCTGTGGTAGGAGCTGTGGTAGGAGCTGTGCTGTCCTCTTCACTACCTTAATGCAACCAAGATGATGGAGAAGGAGCAGCTCCCTCAGGGCTTGGTGGCTGCTGCCTTGCAGATACTTCAGCTCTGCTGCCTTGCTGCAGCAGCAGTTCAGAAGGTGTCAGCTGGGAGTGCCTGCATCTGGGAACAGTTTAGGTTTTGCTTCTTCTGAAGGAAGGCTGCTCTGGCACTGCTGCTGGGGGCTAGAGATGAGGGTTTCTGCTGAGAACAAGGCTGCTTGAAGAAGGGTTTTGTTTGTTGTTTCTTTTTTCCCCTTCATGTGAGAGCCCCCAAAAATGATTGTGGCCCTGGGGAGCCACGGTGGAGCCTGAGGTTTTGAGTCATGGCAATTTGGTGGCTGCTGAAGATAAAAGGGCCTGGCCCAGGAGGAATGAGCTTGGTATTGTTGAGGACTCTGGGAAGTGGTGGCCATGGGGCTGCTGAGGACAATGCTAACTCTGTCTGTGGCTCTGTTTCAGCTGCTTTCTTCCAAGACTGCATTTCTGAGCAGGACCTGGACGAGATGAACATTGAAATCATTCGAAACACACTTTACAAGGTGAGAGCCTTGCTGGGGAAGGGAAAAAAGGTGTTAAGATCTCTGCTTATTCCTAGTGTGGCTACAGCCCTGCCTTAGGGCAGGAGCTCCAACCCAAGCTGCCTTGTGCTCAGCCAAAGGCAAGAGACTCTATTCCTCTTGGAGGAGATTGTAAAGACAGTTGGTGGTGGTTTTTATTTTTCCCCTTCTCTCTTGCTTTCTGCCCTGGAGTGGTGCCAGAGTAAATGTGACCAAGGAGTAGCATCCACTGGAAAGTCAAAGAGGTGTTCTTGGAGGGGTCTGGCATCCCATCACCCAGCTCTGCTGGGCAGAACAGGAGCTTCTTGGGAGCTGTCAGGCTCTCAAAAGTGTCTCCAAGAGGTTTTGCTGAGGTTACTACTTTGAGTAGATTTCCTCAGGCCCCAGGCAGACAGGAAAAGGCTGCTCCAGGGGAGTTTAGACTTGGAGGTAGCATTGAGAGGACTAAAGTGACTGGATCTTAAGCTTGGTTGAAGGACTTGCAGAGGCAGGGGTGGCTCTCTGCCCCCAGCTCTTTCAGAAGAGCTTCCGAGAGCCTACCCAAGCCTCCCAGGGTTGTGCTTCACTGCTCTTAGTAGAGTGGTGAGAGCCGAGACAGAGGAGTCCTGCAGGCAGAGGAGGTGATTGGAACAGGGTTGTGGAGAAGCTAAGGGCACAGGGTTGTGGAGAAGCTAAGGGCACAGGGCTGTGGAGAAGCTAAGGACAGGGCTGTGGAGAAGCTAAGGACAGGGCTGTGGAGAAGCTAAGGACAGGGCTGTGGAGAAGCTAAGGGCACAGGGTTGTGGAGAAGCTAAGGGCACAGGGTTGTGGAGAAGCTAAGGGCACAGGGCTGTGGAGAAGCTAAGGACAGGGCTGTGGAGAAGCTAAGGACAGGGCTGTGGAGAAGCTAAGGACAGGGCTGTGGAGAAGCTAAGGGCACAGGGTTGTGGAGAAGCTAAGGGCACAGGGTTGTGGAGAAGCTAAGGGCACAGGGCTGTGGAGAAGCTAAGGACAGGGCTGTGGAGAAGCTAAGGACAGGGCTGTGGAGAAGCTAAGGACAGGGCTGTGGAGAAGCTAAGGGCACAGGGTTGTGGAGAAGCTAAGGGCACAGGGTTGTGGAGAAGCTAAGGGCACAGGGCTGTGGAGAAGCTAAGGACAGGGCTGTGGAGAAGCTAAGGACAGGGCTGTGGAGAAGCTAAGGACAGGGCTGTGGAGAAGCTAAGGGCACAGGGTTGTGGAGAAGCTAAGGGCACAGGGTTGTGGAGAAGCTAAGGGCACAGGGCTGTGGAGAAGCTAAGGACAGGGCTGTGGAGAAGCTAAGGACAGGGCTGTGGAGAAGCTAAGGACAGGGCTGTGGAGAAGCTAAGGGCACAGGGTTGTGGAGAAGCTAAGGGCACAGGGTTGTGGAGAAGCTAAGGGCACAGGGTTGTGGAGAAGCTAAGGGCACAGGGCTGTGGAGAAGCTAAGGGCACAGGGCTGTGGAGAAGATAAGGACACAGGGCTGTGGAGAAGATAAGGACACAGGGCTGTGGAGAAGCTAAGGGCACAGGGTTGTGGAGAAGCTAAGGGTCTCCTTGGCCTGGTCCTGCTGTCCTTTGCAAGTCCCATCTGGTTGTAGCTGGCAGTATCAGAGCAGCTGTTTCCATGCAGGCTGTGCCTATCTCTCCATCTCTCGCTCTGTGCACTAAGGGTGGGATGCAAGATTGTATCTGCCGAGGTTGTTCTGGCTGGTCACAGCCAGCCTGCAGTCACTGTGACCTCTGCTTCCCAAGGAAACCTTCCCTGGCCTCTTTGGAGAGGCAGAGAGCAGGTCAGGCGTGAAGGGAAGGCAGCAGCAGGAGCTGCCTGGTGCATTCCCACCCAGCTGCCTGCAGCCTCTGGCGTGCATCGCCCTGGGGGCAGGCAGGGCTGAGTGTGGAGCTCTGTGCTGAGGGCAGGCAGCTGGGGGGAGGCAGGGAGCAGAGTGAGTGCAGGGCTAACAGGTTTTGGGGTGAGGGGCATCTCCTTTGGATGCCAGCTGCCATCTCCTTTCCCATCTCCTGGTGGGATGATCCTGGTGCTCCTTTGCAATTCACAGTGGTTGGAGGTTGTGCTGAGGGTTTGGGTTTAGTCAAGGACTTGTCAGGGTGAAACTCATGATTGGACTCAAGGATCTTGAAGGTCTTGTCCAGTCTAAGAAATTCTGTGATGCTGATTCTGTCATCTCTTTTCTGAGGCCTGATCTTGCCCTGAATCTCTTCTTCCTGCTCCATTGCTGACTGTGAGTCAGCACTGTGCCTTCATGGCCAAGAGGGCAAATGCTCTTCTGGGGAGCATGGCAAAGAGTGTGGCCAGCAGGCTGAGGAAGGTTCTCCTCCCCCTCTGCTCTGCCCTGCTGAGGCCACATCTGGAAGACTGTGTCCAGTCCTGGGCTCCCCAGTTGAAGAGAGGCAGAGAACTGCTGGAGTCAGGTGGAGACTGCAAAGCTGCTGAGGGGCCTGGAGCAGCTCTGGCAGGAGCAAAAGCTGAGAGCCCTGGGGCTGAGAGCCTGCAGGAGAGCAGCCCCAGAGGGCAGCTGAGCAATGCTCAGCAACAGCTAAAGGAGGTACCAAAGGCTGAGAGCCTGCAGGAGAGCAGCCCCAGAGGAGGTCTGAGCAGTGCTCAGCAACAGCTAAAGGAGCTGTGGGGGGCAAGAGGATGTGGCCAGGCTCTGCTCAGTGGTGCCCAGGGACAGACCAAGGGACAGTGGGCACAAAGTGGCACCCAGCAGGGACAGGCAGTTAAGGTCCTTTATCTGTCTTCTACCTGGGATCACTCCACAGGCTCCAGCACAAGCTGGAGATGATGTTCCTTTGATGAGTGATGTTCAGCAGTGTCCTCTTGCCCTGGGTGATGACAAATATTGACAGAACACAGGCACCCAGGTGCTTTCCTGGCACACACAGAGGCAAACACCTGCATTTTTTTTTTTTTTGTCCATTGTTAACCCTGGAGCTGTTGTGACAGCAGAGATTTGCAATTCATTGAATGGGCTGAGTTGGAAGGGACCTTCAAGATCATCCATGGGCAGGGACACCTCCCACCAGCCCAGGGTGCTCAAGGCCTCATCCAGCCTGGCCTTGAACACCTCCAGGGAGGTTGTAGAGCACAGAAGCACAGAATGGGATCAAAGATCCACAGCCTCCCTGGGCAGCCTGTGCCCAGTCTCTCCCCACCCTCGCTCTCTGTGCTCCACAACCTCCGTGGACAACCTGTGCCAGTGTCTCACCACCCTCACTGCAAACAACTTCCTCCTAGCATCCAGTTTAACTCTCCCCTCTGCCACTTCAAACCCATTCCTCATCCTCCTCCTCCTCTTCCTCCTGCTCCTCTCCTCACCAGCCCTTGTCAATAGTCCCTCCCCGGCCCTCCTGTAGGCCCCTTCAGATACTGGAAGGCTACTATAAGGTCTCCTGGGAGCCTTCTCTTCTCCAGCCTGCACCTCCCACCCTCACTGCCACCAATTTCCTCTTCATCTCCAGTCTCAATCTCTCCTCAAGCTTCCTTCCCTTCCCTCTTCAGCCTCTCACTGACACCTCAGCATTATTTCCTTTCCTCCCTTTTAAGTGCCAGGCTGTAGAACAGCCCTGAGGAGAGGGACTTGGGGGTGCTGCTGGTGGGGGAAGAGAAGCTGAAGCTGAGGTAGCAGTGTGCACTTGCAGGGCAGAAAGGCAAGCAGAGGCTGGGCTGCATTGGGAGCAGTGTGGGCAGCAGGGCCAGGGAGGGGATTGTGCCCCTCTGCTGTGCTCTGCTGAGAGCCCACCTGGAGTAGTGCATCCAGTGCTGGAGCCCCTGGGCCAAGAGGGATGTGGAGATGCTGGAGGTGTGCAGAGAAGGGCCCCGAGGATGCTCAGAGGGCTGCAGCAGCTCTGCTGTGAGCACAGCCTGGAAGAGTTGGGGCTGTGCAGGCTGCAGAAGAGGAGGCTCCCAGGGGACCTTCTGGTGGCCTTGCAGGATCTGAAGGGGGCTGCAGAAAAGCTGGGGAGGGACTTTGGAGGNCACTCTTTCTGGTTTTCTGAGTGTTTCTTGTCTCAGCTCTCTGTCCAGGGGAGGTTTTAATCACATGATGACTTCTTCTGAGAAAGTTTTTTTTTTTTGTTCCCCTTCTTTTTTTTTGCTGAGCTTAGCCATCCTTAGGTGCCCTTGGGACATGCAGTCATGTCCAGCCTGGCTCTGCTCCCATCTCCAGGAAGGATTACATTTCCTGCAGGCACCGTGGCTGTGCCTAAGCCTGGAGACCTTCCCCGTGGTGCTCCTGCTCTGTGGCTGAGGAGAGAGCCTGGCAGAGCAGGGGCTGGGTTTGCTTCACAGCTGTCCTGTCTCATCTCCTGCCTCTGCTTACGCAGCTCTCCCCTGCCTTGCAGCTCCAGTTGTGTGGTTTGGCATGTTCCTGGAGGCCAGAATGGGATCAGGAAGCCACGTGAGGCTTCTCTGCCTGCCTCAAAGGAGCTCAACAGGCCTGCCCCTCGCTGCCTGCTTTTCCTGCCTGCAGGAAGCTCCTGCAGTTGCTCGGGCAAAGCCCAACCAACCACAACCCTTCATGTCTCCAGCTCCTGGGGAAGCACTGTCCCTTTGTGTGGGCTTGGCACCCGAGTTCACACGGGGTAAAGTGTGCCTGTGCTGTGTTAAAAAGCACTTAGGAGTGTCCCTGCTTGCTCTCTGTCCCCTTGCCGAGTGGTCCTGCGGGGCAGGAGGTGAAGCTCTGTGGTGCTCATTTGCCCTCTCTCTTCCAGGCTTACCTGGAGTCCTTCTACCAGTTCTGCAAGGTGCTGGGAGGTACCATGGCAGATGCCATGTGCCCCACCCTGGCAGGGCAGGAGGTGAAGCTCTGTGGTGCTCATTTGCCCTCTCTCTCTTCCAGGCTTACCTGGAGTCCTTCTACAAGTTCTGCAAGGTGCTGGGAGGTACCACAGCAAATGCCATGTGCCCCACCCTGGCAGGGCAAGAGGTGAAGCTCTGTGGTGCTCATTTGCCCTCTCTCTCTTCCAGGCTTACCTGGAGTCCTTCTACAAGTTCTGCAAGGTGCTGGGAGGTACCACAGCAAATGCCATGTGCCCCATCCTGGAGGTAGGTCTGGAAACCCCCCAGAGCTGGGCAGTGCTGGAGTGGTGCTGCTCTGTGCCCAGTGTGCCTGCCAGCATGAGGGATGCCCCTGATGCTCCTCAGCATGCCCATGCAGTTCCTCCATGCCCACTGCACAGGAGAGCACTGCCTGCATGTGGTGCTGAGCAGGTTTGGTTCCCCAGTCCTGAACTCCATAGAATCCCAGGCTGGATTGGGTGGGAAGGGACCTCTCAAAGTCACTGAGTCCAAGCTTCCTGCACTCAGCAGGGATGGCTGCAACTAGAGCAGGTTGCTCAAAGCCATGAACAACCTCACCTGGAATGGTTCCAGGCATGGGGCAGCTCCCACCTCTCAGGGCAACCTGGGCCAGGTTCTTCCTACCCCCAGTGCCAAACATTTCTCCCTTCTCTCCACTCTCAAGCTCCCTTTTGCAGTTCAAACCATCCCCTCTTGGCCTGCCACAACAGGACCTGCTCCAAACTCTGTCCCCAGCTTTCTTAGAGCCCCTTTCAGCACTGCAAGGCTGCCAGAAGGTGTCCCTGGAGCCTTCTCTCCAGGCTGCCCAAGCCCAAGTCTCTCAGCCTGGCCTCACAGCAGGGCCCTTCCAGCCCTGCCAGCACTGCTGTGGCCTCTTCTGGCCTCTCCCTGTCTGTGCTGTGCTGAGGACTCCAGAGATATGAGTCATAGAATCACAGAATCCATAGAATCAGTCAGAGCTGGAAGGGAGCACAAGGATCAGGCAGCTCCAACACCCCTGACATGCCCAGGGACACCCTACCCTAGAGCAGGCTGCCCACACAGCCTCTGCCAGCCTGGCCCCAAACACCTCCAGGGATGGGGCCTCTGGAGGTGGACACAGTGGTCCAAATCTTGCCTGGTGCTGAGCCTCCAGTTGCAGCATCTCCCTTCTGCCCCAGGGTTGATGAGAGCAGGAGAAGCAGCAGAGCCACTCAGAACCTGGCCTGTCCCCATGGCCAGGCTGCCTCGGGGCTGAGAGGAAACTCCATGCCCTGGGCAGGGCTCTGCACAGTGATTTGGAATGTGCCTGGGCTGGGAATTTCCTCTCAGCCCAACTGCTCCTCAGGCATCAGACCCTGGCTGCAGTGGGAGCCTCCTGCTGTGGTCTGCCCTGGCAGAGCCCCACACAGCTCAGTGCATCCCAGAGCAGCTTCTCTATGGCAGAGCCCCACACAGCTCAGTGCATCCCAGAGCAGCTTCTCCAGGGCAGAGCCCCACACAGCTCAGTGCATCCCAGAGCAGCTTCTCCACAGCAGAGCCCCACACAGCTCAGTGCATCCCAGAGCAGCTTCTCCACAGCAGAGCCCCACACAGCTCAGTGCATCCCAGAGCAGCTTCTCCACAGCAGAGCCCCACACAGCTCAGTGCATCCCAGAGCAGCTTCTCCACAGCAGAGCCCCACACAGCTCAGTGCATCCCAGAGCAGCTTCTCCACAGCAGAGCCCCACACAGCTCAGTGCATCCCAGAGCAGCTTCTCCACAGCAGAGCCCCACACAGCTCAGTGCATCCCAGAGCAGCTTCTCCACAGCAGAGCCCCACACAGCTCAGTGCATCCCAGAGCAGCTTCTCCACAGCAGAGCCCCACACAGCTCAGTGCATCCCAGAGCAGCTTCTCCACAGCAGAGCCCCACACAGCTCAGTGCATCCCAGAGCAGCTTCTCCACAGCAGAGCCCCACACAGCTCAGTGCATCCCAGAGCAGCTTCTCCACAGCAGAGCCCCACACAGCTCAGTGCATCCCAGAGCAGCTTCTCCACAGCAGAGCCCCACACAGCTCAGTGCATCCCAGAGCAGCTTCTCCACAGCAGAGCCCCACACAGCTCAGTGCATCCCAGAGCAGCTTCTCTATGGCAGAGCCCCACACAGCTCAGTGCATCCCAGAGCAGCTTCTCCAGGGCAGAGCCCCACACAGCTCAGTGCATCCCAGAGCAGCTTCTCTATGGCAGAGCCCCACACAGCTCAGTGCATCCCAGAGCAGCTTCTCTATGGCAGAGCCCCACACAGCTCAGTGCATCCCAGAGCAGCTTCTCTACGGCAGAGCCCCACACAGCTCAGAGCATGCCAGGGCAGCCTTTTGGGGTGGCCGTGTGTGAGCTGGTGCCAGAGGTGTTCCTTCTCTTCCTGCCACAGTTTGAAGCTGACCGCAGAGCCTTCATTATCACCATCAACTCCTTTGGCACTGAGCTCTCCAAGGAGGACAGGGCCAAGCTGTTCCCACACTGTGGCAAGCTCTACCCCGAGGGCCTGGCCCAGCTGGCCAGGGCAGATGACTACGAGCAAGTCAAAAACGTTGCTGACTACTACCCGGTGAGTGCTTGTGCTGGTGTGATCTGACTGCAGGATCTCAATGAGAAATTAGACTACAGAATCATTGAGTGGTTCAGCTTGGAAGGGAGCTCACAGCTCAGCCAGTTCCAACCCCCCTGTGCCACAGGCAGGGACACCTCCCACTGGAACAGGACACTCAAGGCCTCATCCAGCCTGGTCCTCAACACCTCCCTGGGCAGCCTGTTCCAATCTCTCTCCACCCTCACTCTCTGTGCTCCACAACCTCCCTGGACAACCTGTGCCAGTCTCTTCCCATCCTCTCTCTCTCTGCTCCACAACCTCCCTGGGCAACCTGTGCCAGTCTCTCCCCATCCTCACTCTCTGTGCTCCACAGCCTCCCTGGGCAACCTGTGCCAGCCTCTCCCTACCCTCACTGTGAAGAACTTCCTCCTCACATCCAGTTTCAATCTCCCCTCTGCCAGTTTAAACCCATTCCTTCTCATCCTGTCATAACAAGCCCTTGTGAACAGTCCCTCCCCAGCCCTCCTGTAGCCCCCTTCAGATGCTGCAAGGCCACTCCAAGGTCTCCTGGCAGCCTTCTCCTCTGCAGGCTGCACAGCCCCAACTCTCTCAGCCTGTGCTCAGAGCAGAGCTGCTGCAGCCCTCTGATCCTGGAGGTCTTTTCCAAGCTGGTTAGTTCTGTGATTCTGTGGTGCTTGGGGATCTGATGTCTCCTGAGCAGAGGGTTGCCACTCTGCTGGTGCTGCTGCTGTTGGCCAAGGTGGAGTTTGGTCTGTCACTGCAGCAGGGGAACCAGGCATGTCCTCTGTGCCCCATGCCAGGGTGTGGAGACTGCCCTTGCCACCAAACCCTTGAGGTATGGAGGTGACAGCAGTGGCAGCCTCCCTGTAGCTGGCTGGGGTGGAAATGTGTCTTCAGTGAGAGACAACTGCTGCATCTGCAGCCCCAGCAGGCTCTGGCTGAGCTCTGCTTCAGGCCCAGGGAGACACTGAGCTGGGAGGGCAGGCTTGGGTGTCTCTGGTCTCCAGGGCAATGGCTTCACACTAGAGGAGAACAGATTGAGGCTGGATGTTAGGAACGAGCTCCACAGCTCATCCTGGCTGGGATCAGGAATGCTGTGGCCAGCAGGAGCAGGGAGGGGATTGTCCCCTTGGACTCTGCTCTGCTGAGGCCACACCTCGAGTGTGGTGTTCAGTTTTGGGCACCTCATTACAGGAGAGATGTGGAGGTGCTGGAGCCAGTGCAGGGGAGGGTGAGGAAGCTGAGGAAGGGCCTGGAGAATAAATCTGCTGAGGAGCAACTGAGGGAGCTGGGGGTGGTTGGCGTGAGGAAGAGGAGGCTGAGGGCAGAGCTCATTGTCATCTGCAGCTACCTGAAGGGACTTTGTGGAGAGGTTGGTGCTGGGCTCTGCTCACAGGTGATAGAACAAGAGGGGCTGGCCCCAAGCTGCCCCAGGAGAGGTTTAGACTGGAGATGGGAAAAACATTTTCCCAGCAAGAGTGGTCAGGCACTGGAATGAGCTGCCCAGGGAGGTGGTGGAGTCCCCAGCCCTGGGTGTCTTTTGGATGTGGTGCTTGGGGAGATGGTTTAAGGTGGAACCCTGTAGAGTAGGGTTCTGGGTTGGACTCGGTGATCCTGAGGGTTTGTCCCAACCTGAATGTTTCTGTGATCCTGTGGTGTCCTTGTGTGTGGCTGAGGACCTGTTTGGAGTCAGAGCTCAGTGTTCCCCTGGCCCAAACACTCTCCTCTGTACCTGGAGGGGTCTGCACCTGGTGCATCCCTTCCTGCAGGCTTACAACCATGCTACAGCTTTGAGATCTCAGCCTGGGTGAGCTCCCAGGTGGAATAAAGACATTCTCTGTCTCTCTGGAGTTTGCTTTCAGGTTTCTCCATGTCCTCTGCTCGCCTGCCATGGTGCCTGAGGGTGTCTGATTGACACAAAAAGCCCCCAAATGCTGCTGAGCTTGGAGGGCTTTGGGTATATCCTCTGCTCTTGTCCCCTTGCAGGAGTACAAGCTGCTGTTTGAAGGGGCTGGCAGCAACCCTGGAGACAAGACCCTTGAAGACAGGTTCTTTGAGCATGAGGTGAGTGAGCCTCCAGACACTTTTTGGAGTGCCTACCTGTGCCACTTCCAAAGCCCAGGGTAGAATCATAGAATGGTTTAGGTTGGAAGGGAGCTCAAAGCTCAGCCAGTCCCAACCCCCCTGTGCCATAGGCAGGGACACCTCTCACTGGAACAGGTCACTCAAGGCCTGATCCAGCCTGGTCCTGAACACCTCCAGGGCTCCTTGTGTGCCCTGCCTGCAGTGTTGTGGGTGAGCAGACTCTGGGGGCAGGAAAAGGATGGGGGAGGACATTCCCAACAGAGGGAATGTTTGCCATGGGTCCATCTCCTCACCCAGATGCGATGAGAGTGGTGTGGGAGGCAAGCCTGAGGCTGCAGGTGGACATTAGCTCCATCCACCACAAAACCAGAGTGTACTGGTGGTGGGAAAGGAGGATTTGCCCAGTGCTGGGGGTATAGATCATAGAGTCATGGAATCAGTCAGGGTTTTGTAATATCCCTTCCCTCGGTGCCAGAGCCTGTCCTGAGCTGCTTGCACCTAGGGCGATGGAGAGGACACCTGCACCGAGCCCTCAGCCTGCTGGCTGGGGCACAGGCACCTCCCAGGCCGCTCTGCGCTTGCCTCGGCCAGCTCTTGGCCTCCTGCCCCAGGTAGAGGGTCGGGTGGCATGTCCTCTTGTGGGCTTTCCCCAGGTGAAGCTGAACAAGTTGGCCTTCCTCAACCAGTTCCACTTCGGGGTCTTCTACGCCTTCGTGAAGCTGAAGGAGCAGGAGTGCCGCAACATCGTCTGGATCGCGGAGTGCATCGCCCAGCGCCACAGGACCAAGATTGACAACTACATCCCCATCTTCTGAGCACTGCCCTGGGAGGCAGAGGAACCCTCTCTCGGCTCCCTCTCTTACCCCTTGCCCACCCTCCAGGCATGTCCCACGGGTGGAAACGGCTGGGAGGGGGAGGGAACTGTTGCTGAAGTCATTTGTGTGCTGTGAGGGCTCGGCAGGAGGGAGCAGTGGCCCCGGTGGAGTGGGAGGGCCTCCTCCTCCTCCTCCTCCTCCTCCTCTCCTGGATCCCATAGTCCTGTGTTGCTGTCCTCATCTCTTTGTGCTCCTGCTTGTAGAGCAAGCACCGGCAGGGGTGCTGCTGCCTGCCAGGCGCAGCAGAGCAGCAGGTCAGGGCCTGCCGTGGCTGGGGGGTCCCTCCCTGCCTGGGGGGGGTCCCTCCCTGCCCCCAGTCAGCCTTGTGCCGTGAGGTTGTGGTTTGCCGTTGCTGTGTAGTGTAGCTCATGCTGCTCTGTGGTTCCTCTGCCACCCCCCACCCCCGCTGTAGCTAGCCCTGACCTGGGAGAGCTGAGCAGCCCTGCCTGGGGCAGGGATGGAGCCCATGGGCAGAGCCTGAGCACCACTGGAGCACATTCCCCTCCCTGCTCCAGCTTCATTTCTGCTGGCACAGCCTTGCTCTGCTCTGGGGAGCAGCTCTCCTCATGTTCCCTCCTGCCCTGCAGCTCGTAAGGCTTCCAGAAGCTGACCAAGCTCCTTCCCCTCCCTGAACACCTACGGCTTGGAGTTTTCCTGTCGCAACCACACAAGATTTGGGGGCTCCTTTCAGGTGTCTGGATGGTGCTGGGTCCCCTGCACCACCCCGAGGCTGGCACAGTCGCAGGAGAGCCAGACTGGTGCTGCCATGGAACTGTATGGGCACAGCTGACCCTGGGCTTTGGCTTCATCTGGTCACCCTGAGAAGCGCAGCTGTTGGCACAGGTGTCCCACACCCTGTTCAGGCTGTGCCTGTCCGTGGTGGGAGCCAAGCCCTGGGCATGGCATGCCAGCCCTGCTCCCTGCTGCTCCAGCTCCTGTCCAGCTGGAGGTCTGGGAGCTGTCACATGGCACTGGAGAAGCCTCCCTGTTGGGAAACGCCTGCTCGGTGGGATCGATGGAGAGTGGCTCTGTCCCACCTTGTGCTGTGCTCACCTCTGCAGTGTTTGTGCTCCCTGTGTTCCCACACTAATAAATACCTGCCTCCTGCCCCGCGCTCTGCCTCCTTCCTTGGGCACCTCCTGCCCCGCGCTCTGCCTCCTTCCTTGGGCACCTCCTGCCCCGCGCTCTGCCTCCTTCCTTGGGCACCTCCTGCCCCGCGCTCTGCCTCCTTCCTTGGGCACCTCCTGCCCCGTGCTCTGCCTCCTTCCTTGGGCACCTCCTGCCCCGCACTCTGCCTCCTTCCTTGGGCACCTCCTGCCCTGTGCTCTTGCCTCTTTCCTTGAGCACCTGCTCCCCCATTCCCAGGAGGGGTTTCTGACTCTGGCACGGTGGCAGGGTCAGAGAGTGTCCCAGGTCACCCTGGTCGTGGGGATGAGGAGGGTCACACCATGAGAGGAAGTGGCCTGGAGTTGTGCCAGGGGAGGCTCAGGTTGGTGTGCTGGTTTGAACGAATTGGAGGATTTGGATGAGAAATGAGGCTGTAGGCTGAGAGAGGAAAGCAGCTGACGTTACTTCACTCGGAGCTCTACTAAACCACCACAGATGGAGAGGAGGAAAAAAAATCTGTCTGTGCTGGTGGAGTGGTCAGGGCTTGGCACAGGCTGCCCAGGGGAGGTGGTGGAGTGGCCATGCCTGGAGGTGGTGCACAACACTCGGGGCCACCCTTTGGTGCCCGTGGTGGTGCTGGGTTGCTGGTTGGACCTTGGATGCTCTTGGGAGGCCTTTTCCAACCCAAACCATTCTAGGAAAGTGAACACCTACCCCCTGCTCCTCCCCCACTTCCCGAGCCTTTGGTGAGGAGCAGCAGGAAGCAGGTCCAAGCCCTTCCTGGCAGGCTGAGCCCTTTTGGTTTTGGGTTTTTTTTCCCTCTGTGGCTCTTGCCCAGCTGAGCAAGGGGCACCCTGGAGCAAGTGTGGCAGGGCTGTGGAATGAGCTGGCCCAAGCCTGGCACCGTATCAAGAAGAGATTTATTGAAAAACAAAACAAAACANAAAAAATTTAATAAAAAAAAAAAAAAAAAAAAAAAAAAAAAAAAGGTGAAAAAAACCCCCCAAAAACGGTGACAATCACAAAGTTCATTTGTTGGTGAAGAAGAGCTCGCCAGGAGCACCTGGTGGAGTGTGGCACGAAGGGTGGGAGCTGCCCACAGCCCCAGGGGCGGGGAAAGGAGACGAACGCAGCTCCCAAGAGCGGCGAGAAGGAGGAGGAGATTGAAGGCCTCATGAGCACCTCCCCAGGTCCATGGCAGCCCGCGGGGCCGGGCCGGGCCGCTAGGAAAAGTACAAAAAAAAAAAAACCCCAAACCCCAGCCCAGGGTCTGTAGAAAAAAGGCGATAGAAAAGAGCTCCGACCCCGCTCCTCCCCACCCCGGCGGGAGGAGGAGGAGGAGGAGGTCCGCAGGCCGGCAGGGGTCAGGCAGCCTTGGCCTGGCTGTGATGCTCCTGCCGCAGCGCCCGAGGCAGCTTGGGGTTGATGAAGAAGCCCTTGAGGAACAAGTCTCGGACGAAGTAGGGCAGGTAGCGGTGGATGAAGTACATGAGGCCGAGGCCCTGCCCCGGGTAGTAGCGCACGGCTGGCTGCGCGGCCAGCAACGCCTCCGTGATGCTGTTCACCACCGCGCTCAGGTCCTCCACCGCCACCTTCATGAACTGCAGGAACTGCCGGTTGATCTCCTCCACGTAGTCCTCGCCGTAAGCCTGCAGCAGCTCCTGGGGCAGGCTGGCCACCAGCTGCTGCTTCTGCAGGTTCCAGAAGGCAGGGTCGCAGGTGGTGCCTGCAAAGGGGCACGGCCAAAGCCCTCAGCTGTGTGCCAGCCCCCGGCAACCGCCCCGGGCACTCGGCCACCGCGGGGAGGAGGCCTGCTAGGACGACCTGACAGGCTGGTGGGGACAACCAGCCATGGTGGTGGAGATAACCAACCATGGTGGTGGGGACAACCTACCAGGGTGGTGGGGACAACCAGCCATGGTGGTGGGGACAACCAGCCATGGTGGTGGGGACAACC
>VWZI01015493.1:41341-55244 GCA_013396835.1 Psilopogon haemacephalus
CGGGGCCGCTGCCTCGGCTTGGCCCGGCCCGCAGCGCTGGAGCCGGCCAGTCTGCGCGGCCCCGGTGAGGATGCTGCTGGGCTCGGCGCCCTCCGAGGATGCTGCATCACGAGGAGATGCCGGCCCCGGCTCCCCTCCCCGAGCCCTGCCGGCAGAACGGGGGCTGGAGAAGGGCAGCAGGAGGAGTGCGGCGCTAGGGTGGGCGGCTTGAAGCGGTCCCATCACATCCCCACACGGCACACACGACTACAGACCCCAAACCAGCTTGCAAAATCCAGCAGAGCTCCGCGGGCTCAGCGAGAGAGGGCAAAGAGGGGACAAAAGCCCTCTGCATGGCTCTTCTGCTGGAGCAGCAATGCCCTGAGAGCCTGCAGAAGCTGCAGCCACTGCCCCCAGCAGCCCCAGCACTGGGGCATGCCAGGGTATAGAACCCTAGAATGAGTCAGGGCTGGAAGGGAGCAGAAGGAGCAGGCAGCTCCAACCCCCCTGCCATGCCCAGGGACACCCTACCCTAGAGCAGGCTGCCCACAGCCTCTGCCAGCCTGGCCCCAAACACCTCCAGGGATCTGGCCCCAAACCCCTCCCTGCAGGGCCAACCCATTCCAGCCTCTCACCACTCTTCCTCCTCCCCTCCAGCCTCAATCTCCTCACCTCCACCTTTGCTCCATTCCCCCCACTCCTGACACTCCCTCACAGCCTCCAAAGTCCCTCCCCAGCTTTTCTGGAGCCCCCTTCAGATGCAGGAAGGCCACCAGAAGGTCCCCTCGGAGCCTCCTCTTCTGCAGCCTGCACAGCCCCAGCTCTGGGTATTGGCACAATAATCAGCCCCAGCTTTACCTTTAAAGGTTTGGCTTCCACTTTCACCATTAAGGAACCCTCCCACCTGCTCAGGGAATCACAGCATCCTGGAATGGTCTGGGGTGGAAAAGGCCTCCAAGGTCATCCAGCCCAACTGGCAACCCAACCCCACCATGGGCACCAAACCCTGGCCCCAGGTGCCATGGGCACAGGTTTCTGGAGCACCTCCACCCATGGGCACTGCACCACCTCCCTGGGCAGCCTGTGCCAAGCCCTCACCACTTCACCATCCAGCACAGACATTTTCCCTCCTCTCCAACCTAAGCCTCCCCGGGCACAATTCCAGGCCAGGTCCTCTCCTCCTACCACCTGAGCCCAGGGAGCAGAGCCCAAGCCCAGCTGGCTGCAGCCTCTTCTCTGCAGAGAGCATTGAGGTCTCCCTCAGCCTCCTCTGCTCCACACCAACCACCCCCAGCTCCCTCAGCTGCTCCTCCCCAGCCTTCTTCTCCAGACTCCTCCCCACCTTTGTTGCCCTTCTCAGGACCTGCTCCATCCCCTCAATGTTCTCCTTGGAAAGAAAGGCCCAAAACTGACCCCAGGCTTCGAGGTGCAGCCTGAGCAGTGCCCAGCCCAGGGACACAACCACTGCCCTGCTGCTGCAGCCACATTGTTAGTAAGCCAGGGAGGCCAAAGAGGATCCACCAACACAGGATCACATCTCCACCACTCATGACTGACAAAGCTGTGCCAGCTCAGCAGCTCCCCCAGCCCTGGCAGGGGTGGACACTGCTTGCACTTCCTCACTGGTGTGAGCCTGGTGTGAGCCAGGTTGGGTTCCTGCACCACCAGCTGGAGCTACCCTCCCCCAGTTGGGTGAGGGCAGATTGCTCCCAGGTGAATCAGCCCTGGCCTGGCACTGCCTTTTGTCTGGCTCAGGCATTTGCCTGCTGCTGCAGCAGCAAGGTGTGGGCCTGTGCTCAGAACCAAAGGCTGGAGCTGGCTGAGCAGAGCTCAGATGCCTACTGCCCAGGGGCTGCCAAACCACAGCCACCCAACCTGTGCTGTGCCCAATGCCAGTACCATGCAGGGTGGAGGGCTGGGGGCACAGGTCCCCCATGCCCACCCTGGTGTCACCCAAGGGTGGCTTCCCCACCATGCACCTTTGTGATGAGCCACAAACCACACAGCTTCACAGCTGGCACTGGGTTGGAAGGGACCCTCCAAGGGCATCTGGGAGGGCATCAACCACCCAGGGGGGTGGTTGGGGCCACTTCTCTGGAGGTGTTTGCAGCCAGGCTGGATGAGGCTGTGGGCAGCCTAACCTAGGGTAGGATGTCCTGCCCATGACAAGGGGGTTGGAACTGGATGATCCTTGCGGTCTCTTCCAACCCTGACTGATTCTAGGGTTCTATCTTGGCCAATTCCCCTGCAGGCAGCAGGGACAGCTCCAGCCAGAGCAGGCTGCACAGGGACACAGCCAGGCTGAGCCTCAATGGCTCCAGGGATGCAGCCTCAAGCACCTCCCTGGGCAGCCTGTGCCAGCCTCTCCTCACCCTCCCTGGGCACAGCTCCCTGCTGATGCCCAACCTAACTCTGCCCTGCTCCAGCTCCAAACCATTGCCCTCAGCCTGTCCCCACAGCCCCTTCTGAGCAGTCCCTCCCCAGCCTGCCTGCAGCTCCCTTTTTGAGCATCCTAATCCCTGAGCTGCAAACTGTGCAGCCTCAGCCCTGAGCTGTGCAGCCTGAGCTGCGAAGGCACAAGATGAACATCCTCATCCCTCAGCCAGGCACCCTCAGCCCCAAGCCCCCAACTCTGGGATGAGCTGAGTGCCCAGAAGGCAGCTCAGCTGCAGAAGCCTTCATGGTTGCAGAGCTGCCCAGAGCCTACTGGGTGCAGCAGGGAGCTGTGGGGCAGCCTTTGGGGATGCTCCAGCTCTGGCCAAGCCCAGGAGCACCTGGGGAGAGCAGGGAGCTGTGGGGCAGCCTTTGGGGATGCTCCAGCTCTGGCCAAGCCCAGGGGCACCCAGGGTGTTTGCCAGCCAGGTTGGGCACCTGCAGCAGCATCTCCCCCTCCCCAACTCTGCAGGCCACGGTCTGGGGGCCCCCTGCAGCTCTGCCCCTGTTCCCCAAGTCCCAGGGCATCAATCCAACCTCCCAAATGGAGCTGCAGAGCCCAGCACCCTGCCCAGGACTGTCACCAGGCCCCCAGCAGGAGGGTGCCAGCTGTGGGGCAGGGGTGCCAAGGCTGAGCAGATTAATGAGCTGAGCTCTTGTTTCCACAGGCCTGGGCTCAGCTCCTGCCCATGATGCCAAGCTAAACAGGGCTGACATTTTGCTCAGAGGTGTTGCCTGCTGGCCCCAGCTGGACTCACCACCACTGCTGCCTCAGATCCAGCTTCTCTGGGCACAGGGTGGGGCTGAGCCCAGCTCAACCATGGCCTCCCAGGAGCCTACAGAAAACCTGGGGAGGGTCTTTGGAGGCTGTCAGGGAGGGACAGGACTGGGGGGAATGGAGCAAAGGTGGAGGTGAAGAGATTGAGGCTGGAAGTGAGGAGGAAGTTGTTGAGCAGGAGAGTGGTGAGAGGCTGGAATGGGTTGGCCCTGCAGGGAGGTGTTTGGGGCCAGATCCCTGGAGGTGTTTGGGGCCAGGCTGGCAGAGGCTGTGGGCAGCCTGCTCTAGGGTAGGGTGTCCCTGGGCATGGCAGGGGGCTTGGAGCTGCCTGATCCTTGTGCTCCCTTCCAGCCCTGACTGATTGTAGCATTATGTCAGTCTCAGCCAGGCACCTGCAAGGGCACAGCAGGGACTGCCCCTGGCTGAGCTGCTTGGGGATGGTCATCCCAGCTCCATCCTCACAGAGGAAGGAGGCCCAGGGCAAGTGGCCAGGCAGTGCCACCAGAGGGGAGTGAGCATCCCCTAGAAGTCCCCAGAGGGGTTTCAAGGAGGGAGGTCCCCTGCAGAGGGCAGGGGCAGGCAGGATGAAGCACCCAGCAGATACCCATGCAGGCAGGGCAGGGCCGTGTGGCTCACACCCCCCCGGATGCCACAGGTGATAAAGGGCTGATGGCAGCCCCGGGGCCAGAGGCAGCACATCCTTGGCAGGCTGCTGAGGAGGGAGGGCACAGCAGGAACACCTGAGCTGTCCTGCTCACCCTGCCCCCTGCTGCCCGCACCTCAGGACCCTGTCACCGGGGCCAGCTCGGGCAGGGGCACCTGGCAGCGCCCCCACCTCAGCCCTGGCACAACCAGTGGCATCAGTGCCACAGGAGAAGACACACCTCAGCCCTGGCACAACCGGTGGCATCAGTGCCACAGGAGAAGCCACACCTCAGCCCTGGCACAACCGGTGGCATCAGTGCCACAGGAGATGCCACACCTCAGCCCTGGCTGTAGCCACACCTCAGCCCTAGCTGCGTGCCCATGGACCCCACTGGCAGCAGATGGGGGCAGGAGGTGGCAGCAGCCCCAGGGAGGCTGCTGCTGGCCCTCAGTACCTGCTTTTGGAAGCCACCAGCCTCACTTCAGCTAAACCAACCCAGCCCTCTGCAGATGCCTTCAGGGGCAACCTGATTTGGGGTGCCCCCCCCCCAAATCATCAAGAGACAATGCACAGGCTCCCCCCAACCCGGGCAGCTCTCAGCCTCCCTCCCCAGGGAGGCACACGGGGAGGGGGACACCCCTCAAGCACACCCTCAGAGACCCTCCACCACCAGCACTGCCAGCTGGGGATGAAGCTTGGCTGAGAGGTGACAATGTCCTATGGGTGGGGGTTCAGGCAGCCCACCCAGGGAGGCAGAAGGCAGAGGTGGGGGTGCCCCTGCCAGGCCAGGTGGTGAGAATGCCAAGGGCTCAGCCGAGCCCTGCTGCAGGCTCACACCCCCAGCACCTCTGCTCAGCAAGGTGTCTGCAACCCAGCACAGCACAGAGCCAGGGGAAAAAACAGAACAGAACAAAATAAACTCTTATTTTCTGCCCAGACACAGAGGATGAGGAGCCCTGAGGCCAGCACGGATGTGCCCACAGCTCCTGAGTCACAGAATCAGTCAGGGCTGGAAGGGAGCAGAAGGAGCAGGCAGCTCCAAGCCCCCTGCCATGCCCAGGGACACCCTACCCTAGAGCAGGCTGCCCACAGCCTCTGCCAGCCTGGCCAAAAACACCTCCAGGGAGCTGGCCCCAAACACCTCCCTGCAGGGGCAACCCATTCCAGCCTCTCACCACTCTCATGCTCAACAACTTCCTCCTCACCTCCAGCCTCAATCTCCTCAAACTCCACCTTTGCTCCATTCCCCCCACTCCTTGCACTATTCTGACAGCCTCCAAAGTCCCTCCCCAGTCCTCTTCAGATCCTGGAAGGTGACCAGAAGGTCCCCTGGGAGCCTCCTCTTGTGCAGCCTGCACAGCCCCAACTCTTTCAGGCTGTGCTGACAGCAGAGCTGCTGCAGCCCTCTGAGCATCCTAGAATCAGTCAGAGTTGGAAGGGACCACAAGGATCAGCCACTCCCAACACCCCTGCCATGGGCAGGGACATTTTACCTAGATCAGGGTGTCCCAGCCCATGGCAAGCACATCCTTGTGGCCCTTCTCTGGCCACCTCCAGCATGTGCACATCCTTCTTGTACTAGAGGTTCCAAAACTGGACACAGTAACTCCAGGTGGGGTCTACAGCAGAGAGCTTGTGCCAAGGCTGGCTGCAGCCTGTGGCTGGATCCTGACCTTCAGGAGCATCTCAGCAGGCAGTGGCTCTGTGCAGGGGATGGTGTCTGGGTTCTGTTGCTCAACTGCTCTCTCCTAGCTGGGCTCACTGCTGGCCTGGCCACACCAGGGCAAGGTGCCAAGCTCCTGCCTTTCTATTGGCCATGCCAGCTGCCAGCAGCATCTGCTGCCCACAGCTTTGGTGGCAGGGGGTGGGTAAAGCTTCTGAGTGGCTTTTAAGTGGCAGCTCTGGGCAGGGAAGTGCTCCCAGCACTGATTTATCTCATGGCTGCTGATGTGCCATTGGGCTCCCAGCATTGCTGATGCCTGCTCCTGAAGGCTGCCTCTGACTCTGGGTGACTGAGGGATGTGGAGATGCTGGAGGTGTGCAGAGAAGGGCCCCAAGGATGCTCAGAGGGCTGCAGCAGCTCTGCTGTGAGCACAGCCNCCTTGATGTTCCACAGGAGGTAGCCAGCCCAGGAGTAACATCCAAGAATGTCCCAGCCCTGTGGTCCTCCTGTCCTGACTGATTCTAGGATTCTAAGCCTTAAGTTCCTGACAGGGGCACTTTGACCTAATAAGCTCAGCCTAAAGACTTGCAGCATCAGGGTCAGCAAAGGCAAAAAGCACTGAGATAGGAGAGCTACAGGTGCAGGACAGCACAAGAGACAAATCAGCAGTGCTGCTGCCAGCCAGGACCAGCTCAGAGTTCACAAACAGGTGGGGCAGAGGAAGTTGCCTCTCCTCCAGCACCACTTTGGGGTTTCTTAGAAAGAAGTGGGGCAGGGAATTTCCTAGAAGCAGCTGCTGGCATCTTCCAGCAGCCACCACCACCTCCACCAGCAGCAGGCTGGAGAGCTGGGCAGAGGAGAACCTCACCAAGCTCAGCATGGGCAAGGGCAGGTTCTCCCTCACCTGGGCAGGAACGACCCCTGGCACCCAAGGGCTTGAGCCACTGCAAAGTAGCTCTGTGAAGAAGGACCTTAAAACCATGGCTCACCACGAGCCAGCAATGTGCCCTTGTGGCCAAAAGGCCAATGGGGTCCTGGGGTGAGGCCAGCAGGTCCAGGGAGCTTTTCCCCTCTCTTCCACCCTAGTGAGGCCACATCTGGAGGGCTGGGTCCAGTTCTGGGCTCCCCATTTCAAGAGAGGCAGAGGAGTGCTGGAAGGAGCCCAGCAGAGTCTATAAAGCTGTTGAGGGGCCTGGAGCAGCTCTGGCAGAAGCAAAGGCTGAGAGCCCTGGGGCTGAGAGCCTGCAGGAGAGCAGCCCCAGAGGGTAGCTGAGCAATGCTCAGCAACAGCTAAAGGAGCTGTGGAGGGCAGGAGGGTTGGGGCAGGCTCTTGCCAGTGGTGCCCAGGGGCAGCACAAGGGGCAGTGGGGCACAAACTGGCAGCCAGGAGGTTGCAGCTGAGCAGGAGGAGAAAGTTGTTTGGTGTGAGGGTGCAGGAGGGCTGGAGCAGGCTGCCCCAGAGAGGCTGTGGAGTCTCCTGCCCTGCAGGAGCTTCCAACCCACCCTGGGCATTGTGATCCTGCTGTGGGCAGCCTGCTGGAGCAGGGGTGGGTTTGACTGGATGACCCCCAGAGGTCCCTTCAGCCCCAACCCTACCAGGATGCTGAGATCCTCTTCTCAAAAGGAGAAGACAAACTCAGCATCAGGGGGTTGAGATTTCGGCAGGCAGAGAGGAGGAGGAGGAGGAGGAGGAGGAGAAGACAACAGCACAGACCTCACCTGCGACGGGGCACAGCCTGTACCTCAGAGCTATTCTGGGAGGGAGGGAGGCAGGGAGGGAGGGATGGATGTTCCCCTGAGAGGAGGAAGTTGTGAAGAGCCATGGTGATAACCTGGTTAATCATCACCTCCGGAGGGAACAGAGCGAACCGGGAACAGGGAGCCGGCGAGCCACGGCCACCATCCATCAGCCTGAGCTGTCTCTGGGAAGGACACCCATGGCCCAGGGACACTTCCCCTGGAGCAGGGCCAGCACCAGCAAAACCAACACACCCACTCAGCCTCTGGGGGATGGAGAGGTCCAGGCGGGGACCAGCCCGGGGAGCCCTTTAGAGCTCTGCCGGCTGCAGCGGGGAGGTGGCATCGGAGATGCTCCTGGCGAATGAGGTGGCAGCAGCGAAGCCACAGCTGGGGCACCCTCCCAGAGCATCCCCGGGCTGCAAAAGGGCTCCCAGCAGGCTGGAGAAACAGCAGGCAAGCCCCAGAGTCGGCTCTGACAGGCATCAGGCCCCAGCAGGCAGCAAGGAGAGGCAGAAGGTGTGATGTGGGCAAGGCTAAGCCGTGCCCAAGCAGCAGAAGGGAAGACCAGCTCCACTCCGTGGACCATCCTGAGGCATCACCACCCTGGGACACCTCAGGGAAGCTCTTTCTAGCACCACAGCCACCACAGGACCAGGAGAACCTCTGGACCAGGAGCTCTGGCAGAGCTCAGGCATTGGAAGTGCCCCTGAACCACCACCAGCACCACCACCACCACCTAAGAGGCAATGCCATTGCCACACCACAGAGCTGGGCAAGGCAGTGCCAGCAGAGACAAAGCCAAGCCCAGGGCTCACTTTGCCAGCAGCACCACAAACCTGTGGTGGCTTCCACAGAGGTGTAGGAGCCTGGGGTGGGGGGGTTGGAGATGAAAAAATCTGCTATGCCACCTCATCACTCCCCTTCCCACCAGGCCACAAGGCCAAGCCCAGCAAGAAAGGGGCACAAGTCCTGCCCATCCCCACCTCGTGGTGGGCTCTGCAGTTGGCACTGGGCTTTCCTTTGCAGCTTCCAGCTCCACGTGGAGCTCAGGTTGGGTTTTTCATGGAAGCTGAGCAAGCATCAAGCTGAGCTTCAGCCAAGACAGCTTTGGGAATGCTTTGAGCTGGAGAGGGCTCTAAGGAGCCACCCCTCAAGCCACAGTCAGCCTCTCTTCTGCATCCAGCTGAAGCTTTCCCCCTCCTCACCTTCCAGTTGCAGCTCCCAGTTTGGGTGCATTTTGCCCAAATCCATGAAGGTGACACCTCCAGGGTGATGTGTTTGGCCATGGCTGGGCTGAGGCAGGCTGCAGAGGGCAGAGCCCAGCAGAGCAGCTGCAGAGGGCCCAGAAGCCATTGTGCTGCACAGCCCAGCTGGAGGGGGCTTGACCCACCCCTCAGCTGGTACACCCTGGCCAAGGTCACAGTGTCTTTGGAGGTGGTCTGGAGAAGCAGATGTGCATGGGGTGATGCTTGTGCCCAACTGGGGCACGACCACCAGAGCAGAGAGAGAGAGAGAGCAGGGAGGGATCACAAATCTGCTTAAGAGTGGAAGCTGAGGGAGCCAGCAGAAGGGGGCCACCACCGGGAGGAACAAAAGGCTTGGAAAGCAGAGGCCAGGCAACCCATCAGAGCCATCAAGTGCCACCTCCAGGGGCCCAGCTCAGCAAGCCAGCCCCTGGCCACCATCTGTCCCCCTCCAGGACAACCTCTCGGTGCCAGCACTGAGCCGGCAAAGCGGGAAACTGCTGTGCAAGATTAGAGCCCCAGAGCCTGCAAATCCCAGGCCAGCACCACGATGGGATGGGAAAACATCTCCCAACGGGGAAGCTGATAAAAGCTCAGGGGCTGGCAGCTCTCCAGGGGCTGAAGGAAGCTGAAGTGATGAGCTGCACATGGAGGCATGCAGAGAGGAACAGGGATGGGAGAGATACTGCAGGGAATGGGGGCACTGGGGGAACCACACAGTCAGGGCTGGAAGGGACACAAGGATCAGGCAGCTCCAACCCCCCTGCCATGCCCAGGGACACCCTACCCTAGAGCAGGCTGCCCACAGCCTCTGCCAGCCTGGCCCCAAACACCTCCCCGCAGGGGCAACCCTGCAGCTGGGTGGTCCTTGTGGTCCCTTCCAACCCTGACTGATTCTATGGATTCTGATTCTATGATCCTTGTGCTCCCTTCCAACCCTGCATATGATTCTATGGATTCTGATTCTATGATCCTTATAGTCCCTTCCAACCCTGACTGATTCCAGGCTAGGGTGTCCCTGGGCAAGGCAGGGGGGTTGGAGCTGGCTGCTCCTTGTGGTCCCTTCCAACCCTGACCTATGATTTTATGGATTCTGATTCTATGATCCTTGTGCTCCCTTCCAACTCTGCCTGATTCTTGGGTAGGGTGTCTCTGGGCATGGCAGAGGGGTTGGAGCTGGCTGCTCCTTGTGGTCCCTTCCAACCCTGACCTATGATTTTATGGATTCTGATTCTATGATCCTTGTGCTCCCTTCCAACTCTGCCTGATTCTTGGGTAGGGTGTCTCTGGGCATGGCAGAGGGGTTGGAGCTGGCTGCTCCTTGTGGTCCCTTCCAACCCTGACCTATGATTCTATGGATTCTGATTCTATGATCCTTGTGCTCCCTTTCCAACCCTGCCCTGTGATTCCAGGGTTCAAACTGCCTAGGCAAAAGCCCAAGCACCCTCAGGCTCCCTACCAGCGGCAAGGGCAGCTCAGCTGTGCCCGCGGGCAGCCACACTCCGGGCAGAGGCTAAAAGCCAACCCTGGCCCTCGTTAAAGATGTGCTGCTCATTGGTCCGGGGGGGGGGCAGCGGCTGCTCACACTGCTCTCCTCATCCGACGACCTCATTCCCGCAGGGAAGTCTCTGCTCTGTGGCTCTCATGTCCCCGGCTAACCCCGGAGCCTTCCCCCTGACGCCAGCTTGGGTTTCTCGCTCGGCTCCTGCGCTCTGCCCCTTCTTGTGCAACAGCTCCGAGGTGCTTCGCCCGCCCCAAGCAGCTGCGCTCCATCGCTTGGGGCTCAACGGGGAAAGCCAAAGCGGCCAGAGCCGAGGCAGCCTCTGCCGCCGCAGCTCTGCGCCCCTCGGCACGGCCGGGGCAAGGGGAGAGCAGAGGGCGCAGGGCGGCTGAAGAGCTGCGGGCAGCAGGGCCAGGGAGAAACACAGCCAGGCGGAGAGGAAGACCTGAAAGGTGCTTTAAACACACAAAGGGGTTGCTTGGACACCAGGGCTGGGGGTTTTTGGTCCAGCTTGGAAGCCAGGAACAGCTTCAGCCCTGCAAAGAAGGGCAGAGAAGGCAACTTCCCTGCTCTGCTCCTGGACACCAGCAGCAAACCTCACAGCCGAAGCTCCATCCAGAGTCAAAGGCTGCATTCTCCCCCTCCTTTCCTTTAAACACAAAGGGATTGCTTGGACACCAGCGTTGAGGTTTTTGGTCCAGCTTGGAGAAGCAGTTGTCCCTGCTGTTAATTTTTAATAGGTCCTGAAAAGCCCAGAGCAGTTCCAGGGAATGAGCTGATTTTCAGCCTGTACTTAGCCCAGGGGAAGACCCCAGGGAGCTCAGAGCTGGCTCACCAGCCCCAGAAGCAGGAAGAAAACCATCTGTGAGGACCTGTTGTACCTCTGCATGGAGCTTTACTCATCACAAGACCTGTTGGGTCGGGCTGTGAGGTGCCACTCTGGTGCCCAGGCTGTGCCCTGGAGCAGAGATGCCCATCCCAGAGCCAGCAAACAGCCCCCAAAGCCTGGAACCCTCAACAAACAGCCAGGCTTAGCCCAGGGGAAGACGTCAGGGAGCTCAGAGCTGGCTCACCAGCCCCAGAAGCGGGAAGAAAACCATCTGTGAGGACCTATAGTATCTCTGCATGGAGCTTTACTCATCACAAGACCTGTTGGGTAGGGCTGTGAGTTGCCAGAGCCATGCCCTAGAGCAGAGGTGCCCATCCCAGAGCCAGCAAACAACCCCCAAAGCCTGGAACCCCCCCAAAAGCAGTAGGTTTAGCTGCAAAAATGGGTCTAAGAGGGAAGATCAAAGCCCAGGGAGGAGTGATGCTGCTCTGCTCCCCCCTCCCCCCCCCCAGGCAGGTGAGTTACCTTCATGGCACAAGAGCGGGAACCCCAACATCTGGAGCAGGTCACTCCACCCTGCCACAGTCAGATGCTTCAACATCTGCCCAGCCCATAGGGGGAATGGCTTTGACTGGAGCCAGGTTTGCAAAGCCTCCTGTAAGCTCTTTGAGATCTCTAATGGGGCATGCACCTCTGGGCAGAGCCACAGCAGCAAAGGCCTCCAGCCACTGAGGACAGGGCAGCAGCAGGTTTGGCTCCAGAGCATCCTCACCTGCCAACCCCTTTTGCTCACAGAGATGATTTGCTGGGGGTCTGCAGGCACCTCCTTGGCTTTGTAGGGCCACACTGAGGAGGAAGAAGGACGCAAGGGATCCAAATCACCTTCCCCAGGCAGCCATCACACAGGATGGACTCAGAGAGCTCATCCAGTCCAACCCCTGCCAGAGCAGGAGCATCCAAGCTAGCTCAGGGCACACAGCAACACATCCAGACAGAGTCTGCAAAGGCTCCACACAAGGAGACTCCACAACCTCTCTGGGCAGCCTGTGCCACTGCTCTGGGACCCACCCAGCAACAGAAGTTGCCCCTGGTGTGGAGCTGCAACCTCCTGTGCTGCAGCTTCCATCCATTGCTCCTTGGCCTATGGCAGGGAGCAGTGAGCAGAGCCTGTCCCCCCCCTCCTCACCCCCAGCCCTCACACACTTCCAAACATTGATCCAATCCCCTCTCAGCCTTCTCCTCTGCAGCCTAAGCAGCCCCAGGTCCCTCAGCCTCTCCTCCCCAGGCACTGCTGCAGTCCCCTCAGCATCCTCACAGCCCTCCCCTGGAGCCTCTCCAGCAGTTCCTGTCCCTCTGCAATTGGGGAGCCCCAAACTGAAGGCAGAGCTCAAGATGAGCTCTGAGCAGGGCAGAGCAGAGGCAAAGGAGAACCTCCCTGGAGCTGCTGGACACACTCTGCCTAACGCCCCCCAGGACCCCCTTGTCCCCCAGGGCACATTGCTGTGCCATGGATGTTCTCCCTCTCAGCTCCCTCTCCTTGGGGCTGCTCTCCAGCAGTCCCCTCCCAGCCTGTCCTGCTGCAGTTTATTCTTCCTCCCCAGATGCCGTCCTACAGCTTTGGGTTATTTTGGAGCTAATTCAAGTGCAGCCTTGAGAGAGAGAGAGCAACGAGGCACTGCCTGCAACTGCTCTGCCAAGCTGCAGGGTCAGCATTGCTACCTTGCTCCACAGCTTCCTCCTGCTCTGGCTTAAACCCTGTAGATGTGCCAGCAGGTCTCCAGGCTGCTATTGTCTTTGGTCCTTCCCAAGGATCTCTAATTCAGGCATTTAGCTACTGTCCAAAAAAGAAAAAAAACAAATCCAATCCATCCCAGGCAGCTTCAAGCAGAGCACAACAACTACAAAGGACTCTGCAACAGGCTCCAGCCACACAGCAGAGCCCTGAGGTGCTCCCAGCCTCCTTCCCACCACCTCCAGCCACTAAACCCAGACGTGTGGAGTGGTTTCAGAGAATCCTACAAGCAGTCAGGGTTGGAAGGGAGCACAAGGATCAGGCAGCTCCAACCCCCCTGCCATGCCCAGGGACACCCTACCCTAGAGCAGGCTGCCCACAGCCTCTGCCAGCCTGGCCCCAAACACCTCCAGGGATCTGGCCCCAAACACCTCCCTGCAGGGCCAACCCATTCCAGCCTCTCACCACTCTCATGCTCAACAACTTCCTCCTCCCCTCCAGCCTCAATCTCCTCACCTCCACCTTTGCTCCATTCCCCCCACTCCTGACACTCCCTCACAGCCTCCAAAGTCCCTCCCCAGCTTTTCTGCAGCCCCCTTCAGATGCTGCAAGGCCACCAGAAGGTCCCCTGGGAGCCTCCTCTTCTGCAGCCTGCACAGCCCCAGCTCTGGGTATTGGCACAATAATCAGCCCCAGCTTTACCTTTAAAGGTTTGGCTTCCACTTTCACCATTAAGGAACCCTCCCACCTGCTCAGGGAATCACAGCATCCTGGAATGGTCTGGGGTGGAAAAGGCCTCCAAGGTCATCCAGCCCAACTGGCAACCCAACCCCACCATGTGCACCAAAACCTGGCCCCAGGTGCCATGGGCACAGGTTTCTGGAGCACCTCCAGCCATGGGCACTGCACCACCTCCCTGGGCAGCCTGTGCCAAGCCCTCACCACTTCACCATCCAGCACAGACATTTTCCCTCCTCTCCAACCTGCTCTGGAAGGAGTTGGAGTGGAGGAGCTCTTTGGACTGCCCAAATCTCACAGGCATCCCCCAGGACCACAGGGATCAGAGGAGGACTCAGGCTGGCATCTAAACCCCATCCTTGTGCCAGGGGCTAGGGTTTGCAGGGACCAAACCAGAGGCAGCTCATTGGTGCTCTTGTAGCCTGGCACTGGCCCCAGGGGCTGCACTGAGCAAGAGGGAGGAGATGCAATAGAAGCAGCAGCTTCACTCACACCCCTCTGGGGCAGGGGGGACCCCAACACACCCAACAACTCCACACCCCTCCAGGGGGGGACCCCAACACACCCAGGAACTCCACACCCCTCCATGGTGAGGGGGGACCCCAACACACCCAACAACT
>VWZI01015495.1:0-144913 GCA_013396835.1 Psilopogon haemacephalus
AATTTTTCACACAAATTCTCCAATTAGCTCAAACCAACACAATATAGGTCTGATATTAGTTGTTCTTGAAATGACTTCATAATCCATGGCGTTAATCCGCTTTTACTTTTGTCTTTTTTTTCTTGCCCATGCATGTGTTCATCTCCTGCCTTTACAGGTACACTATTTGGATACTGTATCTTTGCAAAACTTTGTTTTGCAATGTCAGAATTAATGGTTGGGTGTGGGAAACCATCGCCTTAACTGGAAAAAGATAAAGTGGTTGTGCTATTAATTTGAAGTGTACAGTAATACAGCAGGGTGCCATCGAGGTTTAGGTTCTAGGGGAGAGATACTGAACACGTTCAGAAAAAGAGTGTTTTTCACAAAAGAAAACTCCAGCTTGCTTGCTCTTTATCTTGAATAATTATATAAGCTGTATTTTGAAAAAAATTGTTTCCTCAACACTACTAAATATAGTTTTGATATGGTGATTTTTATTACCTGAAAATCATAGGGCAGGACTGACTTCAGCCAAAAAATTCTGTGATCACTTAGGCAGTGTCTGATTGTCCAGGGATATGAATGTCAGCATCAAAAAACATTTAACAGATTAAGGTGAACTAATTGTGCACACTGGTAACAAAGGATTGAATAGTGTGCTAAATGATGGCTCCAAATTTTGGTCAACTTCCAGTTATGATTATTAATAACAGCTTATTAATTATTAATATTATTCCATGAATATTATTTTTTCCTTATTAATAATAATTGATATTTTGGGAAAATTCCCTGAGGTTCTTTGGGTATTCGGTCCATAAGAGGCTATTACACAAAGGCTATTAACAAACACATAATCAAACCATTTAAACAGTCAGAACTTGGTAAACAGGGAACCTCATAACAGGGAAAATCTTAATCCTGCCTATACTCACAGACATGATAGGTACAGAGTGTCCCAAGGAGAGGAGGAAAAAAGGTTTTGCCTTGCCACTGCTATAGGCTGCAATGCACGCTGCAAACACATGGCCACTGCAAAAGAGGTGTGAATAGACGTCCCATCCTGGTGAGAAGCAGCAGGAAAGGAAGCGAGGGCTCTAAATCACTCTTCCTTAAATACACTATTTTGAAGGGTGAAACTGGCCAATGGGCATTAGCGTCCATTGTTTTGGCCAATGAATTCAAAGTCCTGTGCCGAGGTGTCCACCCTAACACTTGAGGGACAGCACAAGACACTTGTCTTGGTCATGTGCCACGGGGCTTTCTTGGACCAAACTCTCATTGTCTGCAACTCCCGGACCTTGCTACAGGAGGAGGAGAGCAGGGGTCTGAACGAATTTGGGCAGGATTTATGCCCTACCAGAACATTTCCATAGCTTTCTGTGTGACTTTCTGAAACATAATTCAAAGTGAGAGTGCACACAAGTCCACAGTAGAGCTGATGGCCAGGCTTGCAATGGTGCTGTTCTGGTATGCTTCCCTCAACGATTGTTTAAACATGGTCCCCTGGTAAGTAATTCTATCTGCTCATTCATCCCTCAATGACACTTGCACTTTTAGATTTGCTTCAGCATGTGTATTTTGAATGCTTTTATTCATTTAGAGTGTTGCATACTGTAATTATCCCTCAAAAGCACGTAATGGCTACTAGACTGAATTGAAATTCAAAATTCTGAAATGGGTAGACAATATTAGGTTACTGAAGTAAAGAGTGGAAACAGTGAGTCACAATAAAGATTCTTTGAAACTTCACCAACTAGAATCTATTACTATCTCGTAAGTTGCTAAGTTGCCTTCTGTTGATGGAAAGACTGTCTGTCATATATGCACAATATATAAACCTATTTACAACTATATACAAATTAAAAGTAATACAGAATTTCAAACCCCCTCCTGAACAGCAAAACTTCTCAGGAAGACCCTGAACTAACGCCTCTTCTTCTTGCCATCCCCTCCCTTATCTCAGAAGGCTTATGTGCAGGGGAGAGATGCAGAAGCCAACAAGGAGTTATAAGGAAATGGTTATATCAGGTTACTCAGGTTCAGGCAGAGATAGTTAATACAGCAAGCAGCAGAAGCTGAAGACTGACTGACTTTATGTTTCTTTTTATTATGCCCCTCAGCAGAACCAATGAGTGATACATATCACTATTATTTTTCTTTTCACAACCAATGATATAATTTCTCTCATCAAAATATTCCAATTAGCCTCAAACCAGCAAAACATACACAAATCTGACATGGTGGGTAGCATGAGTTTATAGCTGAGAAAAAAGGCAGAAATCTGCTCAGTAGAGTGGAAGTAAAAGTATCTTGTCAACATTTTAGAAAACAATTATTGGAGTTTTTCTTTATTTTTCTAAAACTTCTTCATTTCAGCAACAGGACTTTATACAGAATGGTTGTATGCAATTATGCCATGGCACTATCCAATTAACCACCTAAGGTAGCACAGCTCCAAAAGATAGCTAAATGATACATCTCAGCAGTAGTCCACATTCGTTAACTAGGGGGCTGTAGCAATATTCTTTTGGAGTGGTGAAATCTATTTTATGGTATCTGCATGCTGTTTTAGGGAGTACATTTTTTCTTTGTGTCCACATGTTCATTCTAATGAGTATATTTGTGCCTAATTACTTCAGTTGTCCCGCTCCCTGACACTCCCCACCCCAGCCTATCTCTGTTTCTTCTTTCTACATGCTGCCATGTGCATGTAAGATGTGGAGGATGTGATTGCAGTTTCTTTTTCCTACCCATTTAAAATGGAATACTCTGCTTCTGAAACTTTTCCAGCAGAATAGCAAATACCTTGGGCTGTTTGCTACCTATACTGATGCAAGACTTTGTCTTGATTGTGTGCTGCTTATGGTGGTTGCATTAGGTCTTCTTCATTCTCACAGTCTATAATGTCCTGGCCGTGAAAGAAATGATAGGTATGCAAGCTATTCAGATCTCAGATAAAGTTTGTGTAGAGTTCAGAGTCCACAGCTATCCCTTCAGGGATGTGATATGTCCAGTTTTGACCAGTCTCCTCTCTGGCAGCTCCAGAAACTTAAGAGTGCATATCTTTTGAGCTGAGCAAGGACATCACTATCCTTTTTGTCATCTTGAACCTGTGCTGTAGATACATATATGTTTCCTGTCACTGTGGTTAAGGTCTTACAGTATCTGGAGGCATTCTTCTTCACAAAACAGTTGTCTGTGTCTGTGGACTACTGTCAGCAGACACTGCACGTTTGGTTTTCTGTGTGACTGAGCAGCATCAGCTCGCTTTTGCCATTCATTATTTCTGGAACCATTTACAGGCTTCAAGGACTGCACTGGCTGCATTTCAGAGCTGGCACTGGAGCAAGTCCTTTCCATTACGCTGCTTCAGTCATTGATCCTCACAAATGTATTTTTCCTTCACTGATGTTTCAGCAGCAGAAGCACAAAGCAGCATCCCCTCCCAACACTGCAGTTTCCCTCATGCAGTTGTATGGTAAGCAGTCTTTTCATACCTGTCATTGCAGAAGATCTTCCTGCAGAAATGTGAAGGACATGTCATACTTTGAAGTTAGTGCAATTCTACAAAGCCAAAGGGAATGGCAGATTTCTGAGGCCTGTCATTAGTCTGTTATAGCTGGTGACACTGGAGCTTGGACCCTCTCTTCCAAAGGCAATCTCCCCCTGCTGTTACCAATGTTTCTTAATCCATAAACCTTGAATCCTTTCCCTTAACCTGGGAGAACAAGTCACTGATTCACTAGGAAAACTGTGGGCTTTCTGCAGATTCTGGGGGACACACAGGAATACATGCATGTTCCTCTCTGAGAAAGCCAAGTTCTGCCTCTACTTGTGTCTTCAACTGTCTACCTCTGGGATTTTGTCACTTTCCTTGCTAAACCTGGTTGAAGTAGTAGGGAGATATTTGAGTTTGTGTCTGGCAGTCATGTTCTCATTTTACAATGAGCTGGATGCCTTCTTCTGTGCAGTGTACTTTTCTGTGATGGTAGCTTGTGCACCTTTAAGGGCGGCTAAAAATGCCTAAGGAATGTGGCTGTTAAGAGCATGGGTGACCTGGAGAAAGTGGCTGACCACTCATTTTCACTTCATTTCTGCCTGTCAAACTATTGAGACTTGCTTGCCTGGCAAGGCTTCAAATTACTGGGCAAACTGACATAATTTATGGTCTTTCTTCTGTTTGGCACCACGGAATCACAAAATAATTTTTGTTGGAAGAGACCTCCAAGATCATTGGGTCCAACCATCAAACCACCATGGACATTAACCCATGCCTTGAAGTGCCATGTCTGCATGGTTTTTGAACACTCCAGGGCCAGTGACTTCTCCACCTACCTGGATAACCTATTCCAATGCCTGACCACCCTTTCAGGAAAGAAAAACTTCATGTTTATTCTGAGAGATTGAATTGGCTGTGAGTAATTAATGAGGCAGGAATTATAAAATATGTAGTTATTTTATTTCAGAAAAACCCTTCCCACAAACTATGTACAAACTAGTCTACTTTGGGTTCTAATTTGTTAGAGAAAAATATTCACAAGGATGCTTATAGGCAATTTAGTAATTTAGGAAAATCAGGAAATTGGAAAAGGTTTAGCCACAAAACAGCTTTGCCCCACTTACAAATAAAAGGCAGTTGGGAGCCCTAGGGAGTATCTGTGCTACTCACGGTGGTGGAGTAGCACATTCAAACCTCTAGTGGGGCAGAGGCTTGGGTGTGCCCTGCCACAGAATTACATAGATGTCTTTTCCAACCTGGTTAATTCTGTGATTCTGTGACTTCTCATATTACCTTCCAAGCTTTCTTTAACTTAGAGGATGTACTTACTGACTTAATGTTGTTAAGAGTAGTGTAGCTTTAAAAACTTAGAGATTCTTACCTTAAAAAAAAAAACAAACAATTGTTTTAATTATGTTTGAGAAAATAATCAGTTTATTCCCACCACCATCTCTCTGCTGTTCATTACAGAGCATGATCTTAGAGGTGACCTCTTTCAGTTTGACAAGTTTTGAAACCAGTGGCTATAAAAAAGTCTTTGGAGCAAGCTTTGTGATTAAATATCACTTTATTATACCTGAAATAATGAATTTTTAGGGGTCAATGCAAAAATATTTTCTTTTACTTGGTTTAGACTTTTCTCCTCAATTTGCCAGCATAAAGACTTTTTTTCTATGTTTTTGGGAAAATAGTGAGCAATGGTATCATGTGGTACATAGCGTAGCTTATGTACCAGCTCTAGTTTGGCAACTCTTTTGGAGGAACATCAAATGCATTTCATCATTTTCTTAAATATGCAAGATTAATAAGGCATATTATTACTTCCCACCCACCCCCCACCCCTCTCGATAAAAACAAAGAAAGTAAGAAAAAAAAAAAAGGAAACAAAAAAAAAGAAGGGAAATAAACCCACAAAACAACCCCAAAACCCAACAAACCCAACAAAAACTAGAACAACACCCTCTACCCCCACAAAAAAAACCCAAACCAAACCCAACAACCTAACAACAGAAACTCCCAAGTCAAGTAGATAAACTAAATGCAGGTCAGAATCAGAATATGATTGTGTATTCTGTGAATACTCTTTATTGGCATGAATTCAGCTTAGGGTAGTCAATAACTGTGACCCCTCATGATATGTGACTAGGTAGTCATCTCTGAGGAAAGAGGGATAGTAAGTAAAGTAAGGCAGAGGACTTGGTGTCTTTTTGAGTGTGTGTGCACCAGCTCCTCCTTTTAACCAAGAGTTTAAATCAAATAGCCCCATCTTCCAGCACTGATTGTCAAGGTACTCTACTTTTATGCCAGGGAGATGAAATATTTTTGAAAGGAGTTCTTCCACATGCTCTTGAAGCTGTTCAGTTAATTTAATTCTCATTGTCTTCTGCAGCAGACCTCTTATGTCCCTATTTGTGTTGTTTATTTGTTTTTAAATGGAGTTATCTATGCAGAAAACAATTAATATGATTAGGCTGAATGGAAATGGAAGAAACTAGTGTAAAGTTTCCCATTTAATTTAGTCATAACCACCAATGTTTCTAGTATTGGTCAAGAAAAGCAAGCATTTTCTCTGTCATAATTTAATCAGCCAGTTAGGAGCTTTGGTTGTTGACAGCACTGCACAATGGTCAAATTTGAATATTAATTAATAAGAGTATTCTGCTCTGTCATGGGTTTAGTTGAACCTGCTGCTGTTATTCATACCATGCAGCAGCCATGCCAGCTTCAAAAAATGAAAGTGGCAAGTGGGACAAAGTATTATGTGGCTTAAAGTTCAGATGGCAACATGGAAGGCTTCCTGTTCTGTTTGCTGCTTCTGGGTTCTTGTGTGTTTACTCTTTTCTGCAGTTATGGCAGTGGAACAGGTGGGAGTTGGGTTTTCACAGGATGTTAGGGGTTGGAAGGAACCAAGGGAGATCATCAAGTCCAGCCCCTCTGCCAGAGCTGTACTATCTAGCACAGATCACAGAGGAACGCATCCAGACAGGCCTTGAAAGTCTCCAGAAAAGGAGACTCCACAACCTCTCTGAGGAACCTGTTCCAGTACTCTATGACCCTTACAGTAAAGAAGTTCTCCCTTGTGTTGAGCCGGAACTTCTCGTGCTGCAACTTAAACCCGTTGCTCCTATCACAGGGAGCAAGTGAGAAGAGCCTGCCCCACCCCAAGCCCTGACCAGCCGTCAGATGTTTATAAACATTGATTAAATCCCCTCTCAGTTTTGTCTTCTCCAGACTAAAAAGCCCCATGTTCCTCAGCCTCTCCTCATAAGGCATTGCCCTCCAGCCCCCTCATCATCCTCGTAGCCCTCCCTTCAACCCTCTCCAGCAGATCCTTGTCCCTCTTAAACTGAGGAGCCCAAAACTGAACACAGTATACAAGATGAGGTCTCACCAGGGCAGAGTAGATGGGGAGAACCTCCCTTGATCTGCTGGACACACCCTACTTAACACACCCTACGATCCCGTTGGCCTTCTTGGCCACAAGGGCGCATTGCTGTGCTATGCAGAACTTGTTATCCACCAGTACTCCCAGCAGATCTGCTCTCCAGCAGATCACCTCCCAGCCTGTATTGGTGTGGTTTATTATTCCTCCCCAGGTGCAGGACTCTGCACTTGTCCTTGTTGAACCTCATTTTGTTCCTCTGTGCCCAGCTCTCCAGTCTGTCCAGGTCTTGCTGGATGGCCCCACAGACTTCAGCTGTATCAGCCAAGCCTCCCAGTTTGGTGTCATTAGCAAACTTGCTTTGGTTTTCTGTTTTATGCTGGGGTTTTTACCCTGTATATTTCATTATGCTTCTTCTGCAGATAGGCTAACATAATCATGTGTTAGTAGATTAATTAGATTATTACCTACAGTAATTACACATTGTGCTTATGATATCTTATATTAAGCTCTTATCTCTTTATTTGAACCCTGAGTTGTGTGAGTTGCTCTTCCCCTCTAGTGTTGGGAGAGCAGGAAGGTTAGTCCTTGTGCTAAACCATTACATGGTCACATACCTAAATATTAATGAATTTCAGACAAGGTTGTAATGCACTAAAAGACCTTGTGTAAGTTGTAAATGATAAACCATTCCTGTTTTCTTATTGCATCAATCGTATTTTCTTGCAAAAGCAAAATAAGCTCACTTCACTCATTATGCAAAAATGTTTACTTACATATTTAGATATCCTGATACGAAAAGCTGCATTAAATGCTTTTGAAAGGGGGTATGTGTTATGTCAGCCTTACAAAATTATTGCTCCCTCTTTCTCTCCAAGTGCACCAGTCTCTGAAAAGTAGTTAAAATGTGGATTGCTACATTATTTCTCATTAATGATCTCATTAACTAAGCACTTTCTTTAGTAAAATACCTCCTGCCAAACTGCATCCGTAAATATGGGATGCAATATGTTGTGTTCATACCAACGATATTTTTTAACATGTTTGTTTTAACATGTTAAACTCAGATGTTGCTTTTCTTTTCAAAACCTACATCATTGTATATGAAAAGGGAAGATGCTTTCAGGATAGTAAATCTCTTACAATTAGTAAAACTATTCCAGGGACTGAAGAGCCCACCTTGTATTGCAGTGTGTCATGTTCAACCGGATACTGACCAGCATTTAGTTCTGCTTTTGCCCAGCAATTAAATTTCACATTGTCACCAGTTTGTAGCTCCAGTTTTGGGATGTTAGTTTTAAATCTGTTAAGTCCTCTTCTTAGAACTACTTTCAGTTATGAGTGTTTAATTTTGATCCTCATAATTGCATTCAGCCCAGCAGCATATTCTGTTAATAGAATTAATTCTGAGGTGCTTGTTGTAAAGAGCAGGGGGATTGATGTGGCTGAGTCAGGAATTATAAAAATATAATTATTTTATTCTGAGAAACCCTCACCTTTAAAACTATATACAGAATTAGTTTTTAATTTATTCAAATGTTTCAATTCAATTCAGAAAATCTTCAAAATGTACTATAGAAAACTAGAGAAATGTAGGAAATGAAAAAATGGGAAAAAAGCTACTAAAAAAATGGAAATAAGCTATAAACAGCTTATTTACCTCACTATCAATTGGTTGGCTGAGCAGAAAATTAAGGGGAACAACAGCTTTACTCATGTGGAGAACAGATGCTCGTTGTCATTCCTTGCTGGATTCTGTCTGTGCCTCCATTAGTTCTGGCTATAAATAATATCCAATTGGATCCAAAAGGCAAAGTCCAATATTTCAAAAATGTGGTTACCACAAGACAGAGGTCTGGGACAATTGTGCTGTCTCCACAGAGACAAGGGAGAGCCAAACTGCTTCAATCCCTCCGGTCAGGATAACAGCCAGGATAGCAACAGGAAACTGGCTGGTAGGAAGGTCCCAGAGGAGCCGAGTCTGGGTGCCACTGGCAGTTCCCTCAAAAGGGACCCAAGACTTGCTGTGCCTGCAAAGCTGCAGGGTAGTGCAGAGTGGGGGACTGGCCAAAAGGCAAAACCCAAGAGCCATGCAAAAGATAGGAACCATCTGAAGCCGGGACATTCCCAAAATGAGGACTTCAGAAGGCAAGGCTCTATCAACACAGGGAATTTTAGGAGGGAGTCTTTTCAGGTGGGAACGTTTCACACAGAAACTTTCAGATGGGAACTCTTGTGCCTTTACTCTTGCCTATTTATGCGTTTTCAGACAAAAATGTTCATTTGCCGATTTGTAATGCTCATGATAATGCATCCAATCACAGCTCCACTCCCGGTGCAGGCTGTTGCATGAGCCTCTACTCGTGCCAAAAAGGGCCCTCTGCTGCCCCTCCTGCAAGCCTGCAGGGCTGGGTGGAGAAAGTAGTTTCACAACTTCTTTTCCCATTCTCCAGCAGGGGGTTGGGGGGATGGAGGGGGAGGGGGCGAAGAAGGAAGTAATTTGAGATGTCAAGGACAGTGCTTCATATTGGATCCTGTGGAAATGTCTTTGCAATCATAGTCCAGTGAGATGGTGCAAAAATGTATCATGAAAAGGATGCAGACAACCAAATACTGTTTGTTGAACTTTGCAATGTCTACTGTAAAAGTGGATCATTATTGAGGATCAGTCAGACTAGACTAAGACCAGAGCACCCAGTTTTCTCTGCCGAGCTTTCTTATTACAGGTCATCATAAATCTGTTAGAAAAAAACCTACAAGTTCACTTCAGATACTTACCTTGTTCTGATTATAGCAAAAGACTGATACAATCAGCAGGGACTACTAGGGAATCTCTCCATCTTCTAGGTATTCCTTAGGCACCTTAATTTAGGTAGTGATTACCTATATACATATAAATGCTTTAAAATTTCATGCAGCAATGGGAAAAATCCTTTTTACTTGAAATGCTTCTGCTGTTAGGTGTTCACCTAAATGCATTATACTCAGACTTGGTTAGCTCATTGTTAACCAAAACACACTCTGTCAATGCAAGCACTGCCTTACAAAAAAAAAAATTATTGATTTTTCAATTTTAACCCAAAAGGTTACTGTAACCTTTTTGAGGCCACAGGTTCAATATATCAACAGAGTTGGAGAGCAACTTGTTTCTTAGGCTTTTTTTTTCCTTCATTTCCAAAAGTGAAAAATTTCAGTGGGATCAGCAGTGTGTTTTACTTATTCATGGGTATGTAATAACAGAAGTTAGGAGGGTGAACAGCATGGGAGTTACTAACTGATACTTGATTCTAGAACTTTGTACACTATTGTCTCTTCTTTAATGTCTTGATATATTTTGTTTGATATTACCACATAAACTTTATTCAATAGAAAAGTTAAAATGCTGCTCTATCTGAAAGTATTTTATTAACATTTTAGATTTAAAATTGTTTTGCTATATCTAAAACAGGTGCACATAGCTTATACTTTCCTCATGTCAATTCCATAGTAATTTCTAATTGATTTAAACATTGACAGTTTAAAATTATGTATTAGAATGTGCGTTGATCTTTGATAGCAGACTTTAAAAATGCACTTCTCAAAATACATAAAAAAGCACAAAAACGGTAAATGGATTATACTGCCACCAAAGACATTTTTTACAAATACATCATTACTTAAAGTGATCTGCTGAAATTATTCCTTTATTGAAGTTATAGTGTCAAATCATTAGATATTTATCTGGAAAGCCCTAGGGGGGTGGGGAGGAGGACATTCCTGTAAGAATGAGTTTTTAAATAGCATTTGCAGTCCATTAGTTAAAAAATGCATTACTCATTTTTCGGCAGCGGAAGATTTATATCCTCCACTTAATTGTACTTAAATATAAAGTATTCACTCAAGTTAGAAGTTTCTTTGCATATAAAAATCTTAAAATTGTAAAGCTGTAGAGAAACTCCAGTATATATACTATGAGGCACAAAAAACATGCACAGTTTTTGGAGTGGGAAGTTCAGCAGAAGGGTCTTCGTTGTGTGATGATACATGATTAAACCTCTCACATTTAAAAAATTTGTGTCTTGAAGAATAACCTAAAGGAGCTTGAGAGGTGATTTTTATTTCTTTCTGCAAGAACACTTACAGGGAGCTGCAAGGCACAGATCCTATGTCTGTGTTGTGGCAGTCTGTGTTATTATAAATCTGCTAATTAATAAGACATCAAGAGTTAAAAACGTCTTGAAACATGCAGGGTTTAATTTCAAAATATGAAAGAAGTAAAATTACAGTCTGCTGCAATGGTGGTAGTTATTAAATCAGAAAGCAAAAGAAAAACTTCTATAAATGCAGAAGTTATTTAGGGACAGATAAAGTCTTCCCTTTCTTGTGCAAGATTCAAGGGAGTACATCTTTGGACTGCATTTTAAGTTTTAAAATAGATTACATATCTGAAGATAAAACACATCATCTCTGATGAATGGATAGGTGAAGTAATTCCTGTATGTGCTTTTAGAAATTCTTCTTCCAAGGCAATTTACAAAAAGTGTAAAGCATTAGTTTGAATCTAATTGTGTCAAAATGTAAAGGTGTGTATTTCCTCCAATTTGCTTTATTTTCTTTCTAGTGATAATTGTGGCATTTAGTTCTCGTATTCCAGCTTGCCATTTCTCTTTCATGGAACTTCAGTTTTGAAAAAGCTCTCATGTAGAAATACATTTTGTGTTTTGAGAGCCATGAGATTTGTGGTTCTTATGAGTCTCTGTCAACAGCTGAATTCCATAGGCTTTGAGGATCTAGCTCCCACAACTCTGCCCCTGTTTTCTCTTGTGTTTCATCTAGGTTTGACTCTTCAGATTTTCCAAGAAGCTGGTTACCAAAGTGGAATTATTTTATAGGAAAAAGTTAAGTGTTTTTGTTTAGCACAAACTAAATATTTAGAGATACTTGAGTTAGCCTTTACTGATCTGAGAAGTGATGCACTAGTCTTGGCCAAGCTGGTGTTATGTAGTGGAATGCCAGTACAATGTGTTTCTTCATAGTGATTTGAGCAGCTGCTTTATCCTGGATTGATTCAATATATATGTTAAGTAACTTTCAGTTTTTCTTTCCCTCTCATTTAGTAATTCAGTAATTTAAATGCCCAAATCCCTAAAATATCTGTAACTTTTTATTCTTTTTGGCCAAGTTTTTCCTCTAGAGGTTTCTTAATGGTTTGTGTATTTAGGATCATTTTTTCCCCCACCATTACTTATTCTTCTTACTGTCTTCAGTTTTTGCTAACATAAAAATACATTTTAAGCATCACACTGCAGAATTTCTACAATGTAGGACATATTTTTTGTAGTACTATTCTTTCTAGTTCCCTAATGCTTAATCAAATTGGATTAGTCTTAGAAGATAGAATAATGTTAAATTGTAGGGGTAAAAAACCCAAATGCCTACTAAATTCTTTTTGATCTTTAGCTTTTTAACTGTGGCCATTTTTGAGATGCAGGAGATGTGTAGTCAGATGAAATGTTTAACGGCCTCATAGACTTCCAAAAGTCAATATGAAAACTATATCAACCCCCAGTTGCTAGCAGGCACTTTAACCTCAATTGGTTAAACTTCAAAGCATTTATGAGAGAAGAACAAAGAAAAGATGTGTCTTGGGTAGATTTGTATGGAAATAGCAACTTTGAATCAGTGCATTAACAGTACTAGATTTTAGAACTCTCCTTTTCCAAAAGTTACACACGAAGCTAGCATGTTATTTCATAAGGACAGCTTGTTGACGATGCTAATGCTGTAATAAATCTACATAGCATGATGGGTTTGGATGAGAGGGCTGCTATGATCATGAGACTGATGATATGCTTGCATTACCCTTGATCTGTTCTGAACTTTCAAATAGATTCAGCAAAATCTCCAGGGAGAAATGATTTGGGATATAATTGTGCTAAAATGTAGAAGCTGAACCTTTAGAAAAAAATTATCAGGTGAATTACTTAGGCTGATACTTCATCAAGCAGGAAAATAACAGGCAAAGAAAAGTGGAAAGTGATTTTGTTTTGGTGCAAGTGTAGCAAGCATGCACAGCAAAACTGCAGAACAGGAAATACTTTTTGTACTTGAAGGGAAATATGATGTAGTTGGGGTAAATGAGGCATGGCTAAATGAAGTAGAGTAAGGTAATGAAACACCAAGATGAAGTATTGAGGAGTTAAGGTTTTGGAGAAGAGGTGGCAAAATAGCATCAGGCCTAGGTCTCATCCTGCTGCTAAGCCAAAAAGTGACCCTGTAGGTACTTTGTGTATTTGGCAGCACAGGAGGGCAATGTGTCAAGCTCAACTGCAACTTTAATTACATTATAGGAGTGGCAGGAGGTCAATGATATTTGTGTTATGAGCATTTGTGATGAATCAATTGTATAATGAAAGTGATTATAACATCATTAGAAGTCTGATAACCCAATAACTTTGTGATAATTACTTCTCAGTTACAGGGAATAATTTACCACAAGAGATGCTAGAATATTAGATACGAACACTAATAGCTGCAGTTTTATCTGAGGCATATGTGCTGTGGTGTAGTAAACTGAAATCCCATCATTTATTTGAACACTATGGATTTTTGACAAGGGCTACATTTGGAAAGCTAGTTCCAAATCCATTAGTGTCTTTGCATCCCAAAATAACTTTGGACATATGGCTTTAATATGCCCTTATAGAGGAAGATGGTGGGATTTGTTTTAAAACCTGGGTTTGTTTTATGTCTAATCAGCATGCTTACTAAGGGAGAAGGCTGTAAGCAAGTGGCTGAGATCAGAGAGTGAGAATGAGTGTCCACTTTATATATATGGATTATCAAGGGCTCCGGGTTATATCCAACAGGAAATTATATCACTTTGCACTTCTGAAAAATAAGTTCTCCTCATTAACTTCTAAGATACTCCCTGCTGCCCCTGCCCTATGTAGATGATAAAACTAATTCTTGGGAACTGTGTTTGTAAAGCAAGTAGTAGGCTGTGCTCTAAGACTAGTGTAATAATATGATTTACTCTTTATAAAACTGTCTTGTTTGAGAGGAGAACAGTTGTTACCTTTTGGAAAAAAATCTTATGCTAGACGATTGACTAATCATAAAAAATCAGGTTTGAGTTCTACAAATACAGTACTTTCTCTTCTAGCAAATTCTGGAATTAAATTAATATTATATAATAATGATAACAAAGTGTGCTAAAAACAGTTTGCCTACATCATTTCTTAATCAGTTTAATCATTCTGCTGACAGTTGGTCCCAGATATGTGCAAAGATTGTTGTTTTGCTTGGTTTACTTTTTACTAGGTTTTAAGTAAATGGTTGTTTTGGCAATGTTTAAAATGTCCACCCTGGCCCTCTTCAAACTAGATATTTTAAAGACAAATGTAATAGCAAAAGAGAAGAATAATATTGGAATCACAGGAATATCTTGAGAATTCAGTAACAGGATTTTGACTTACCAGAGGATTTTAGTAACCTTCAACTGACTTTATCTTGCATCTTTTTGTAAATACAATTTCCTAGCCCTCAGGAAGATACTTATAGAAGAGAAGGAATAGATGGTTGTCACTGAAGCTAGCACACTGATTGTAGTGTCATGACACAAGGGTGTTTAATTGTGTTCCTCACTAAGGTGAGGAACTTGGATCCATAAAAAAAATAATCTCATCTCCATGGAAACATATTTATTCTTCTCTGTAAATATCCTGCTTTTTTCTTGTACGCTTGTTACCCCAAGGAATAATATACTTTTCTATATACACATATGTGCATTTAGATGAGCACATGTGCACACAGGTCCATTTACATATAGATACTATTTGGAATTAAATGTGTTAAAGAACTGAACTGAAGTTGATCTTCTCTAAGAAGACAAAATACAGCAAACAAATGAGACCTAAACCTGTTGGCACTCCCACTGCTGTCCTATGATGCTGTAGTTCAGAAAGAATTCTCCCTGCATTCTCTGTGTCAAAATGTTTCATAAAGTGCACATTGCACTGAAATTCACTGGTGTTTGTCCTTATGCATCCATGGCACGCCCTACTTCTTGTTTTCCATTTTTCAGTCTCCAGATTGCACTAGTTGTTTTTTTCCCATCGGGTGGTTAATTGTGAAAAATAAATTATTAAAAGCCTGTAGTGCCTATAGGAACCCATTAAAATCTCTACTCCCCTGATGAGGATTTTCTGCTTAGACTTTCAATTGAGATTTGTCAGTTAATCAGCTTTTAATTTGATTAGCACATGACATGAATTAACTTTGTTTCATTTGAGATTCTCAGTCAACATTTCAGGAAGTACCACATCTAATTTATTCATATAAAATTCTAACCAAGTTGGGCAATTTTCTTCTTAACGCAAACTCTTAATCCTATCAGGTTAGTTGAGATGCATTTTCCATAAACATATCATGCTTGGTATTAATTATATTACCCTCCTTTAATTGTTTATGAAGATATAACTAAATTGTTGTTTATTTATGTAAATGGTTTTATAGACTGGATAAATATTTAAGAAGTTGAGGTTTCTGGAAGTCAGTCTTAGTCTGTTTTCAAATTGATTCAGATTTGGGATGTAGGTTTTTAGCATCTTCTATCACTGTCATATTGCTTGCTGATACTCTTGGCATGGAATGCTTGGTTTCAAATAGGATTGAGATTGGTGATGAAGTTTCTTCTTGCCTCAGTAATTTTAAATTTTTCTTTTTACAGATGATGGAAAAAATGTTCACAGGAGTTGCAAGCACTGTCATTACTACTGGCAACTAAGCTGAGGTAAGAAGCTTGTCTTTCTCTCTGTTTTGTTACTCTAGGAGTGAAATGTTTGCTTAGACAGAAATTAAAGTGTGGTTTCCTTAAGGCAATATTACATTGTGAAATGTTTACCTGTTTTTAACAAGTTCTGTGACAGGAGGTTTTAAACAGATGAACTGCAGTTCTCAATGTTTATTCTTGTCTGTAGCACTGAATAAATCGAAACAAAAAATTACAAATAAGTTCTGGACAGCCAAAATTTGTTCTTCCACTTCCACCCTGCTACTTCACCTCCCCTCCCCCAACCTCCCAAATAAAACCAAGTAAAGAAACCCAACAGTCTGCTGGCAATGTGTTTTATTTATTTATTTTAAAAATATTTTACCTTCCCTAAAACAAGTAAGGAACTGTTTTATGTATGTGCCTTGTATAGCAATATAAGTTTTTACATTAATCAGGGTGTTAAAACTGTAGTGCATTTTTATGAGTGTAAAAAGTGATTAGGGAATCATAGAAAAAAGTAGTCGATTTTGTAAAGCAGTAGGCAGATTTGGAAGATGCTTGGGCAAACAAATTTTGAGTCTTCTTGGCTGGCATAAATTAAAGTGGTGGAAAGAGTCTGGCTGGGTTTTAACATTTTTGTGGGAACCACTGCATTTTGGAGGCCTCGAGGACTGTCTCACCTTTTAGATCTGCTCCACGTTAGTTACCTCCTAACATTTTTAAGAAATGGAAGGATACAATGTCAGTGTGCATTTATTTCAATTATGATGAGTTCATTTTAGCTACTTGGATAGTTCTTTACCAGAAAGGTGATTTGAACATCTCGTTTCAGTATAAGGTTTAGTATATGCTCATACTTCAGTATTTCTTCTGAACTGATGGTTGATGCTTGTTTCTGATGGTTGTTTCTCTTCTCTGATGTGTGTTGCCAGAGTAGTTAATTTGCCAGAAGTGTTGCTTACAACTTTGATCACTGGGGCTAATGTCCAGTAGTGGTGAGATGAGATCCCTCCTCATGCCCTTCCATCTAGAGAGGATATATTTCGCTTTGAATACTTTTATTAACCTTCACTTAAAACTAGGGAACAGCTCACAGCAGAGCTGCTACACATCCTGCTGTGCATCCTGTTGTACCACAGTGATGAAAATGGTGAGGTACAAGTTGCAGTACAGTGCAGAATACACAGTTTCTACCTGTGAGAAATTTTTTGCACAACCTGTGTCTGCCTTGATGTTAAAAGTCATAGGTAACACCTATTCTCTGTTACCTAATTCTTGATGAGTTTCTTGCTTTATGTGAATGTAAGCCACTTGACTTTCTATAAGCTTATTTCTATTAGCAGTTTGTTCTATTAGTAGCAGAAAATGTGAGGCTTTTTGACTGTTGATAAGTAATTAAGGCTGTGTGGATTATTGATAATTAATTTATTTTTCAATTCCTAAATCCAGTGTGCATGAGCAGTAACAAAGTTAAACCATGCACCTTCCCTGTCTTCACCTGCCTGTCCATAGGGGTGCCCTCTCTTTAGTGCTTCTATTACTAGAGTCTGAGGCTTGTATTTGCTTGGAACTGAAACAGCCACTGCCACTTTTCAGATAAAAAGATGGTAGGAACTTTTCTACAAATAGATGTTTAAGAACCTATTGCATTATATTTCTACTTCCTATTCTAAAATTCACTTTATTTAAACATAAGTAAATATCAGGGAGGTTCTTGGCTTTAAGGTATTTTTCTATTCCTTTTCTTTTCGAAAACAAGTGGTATGTGTGCCTGAATGGGGACAGGGCAAGCTTTGAAATGAGAGGCCAAACATGAATGTTATATAGAACCATGGGATGATGTAGAGCCTACAGTATCTCTGAAGTCATTATGTCCAGTTCTGCACTCATGTGCAAGCCATGTAGCATGATGCACAGTAAAGTCACTGCTTGGTGTGAAAATTTGTGGTTCTTTGGTTTTATGCCCTTGTTTCTTTGTTTCTCTTTACTTTTTGACATGGGATTTGTTGTGAGCAAAGTGGTTTGGAAAGAAAAACTATGCTCTAATCAGAGAATCCTGTCTACTTTTTGAAACCCAAGAATTAACTTACCACTCAGCCAGTCATGATACTTGACTACATTCTAACAGACTGTGCCATTTCATCTGCCTACTAGCCGAGGTACAGCCACTCCTTTTTTTTGGTGTTTCCCTCCTCTTTAATCATCCTCAGAGTCCTGAGTTTAATAATCAGTCTTCAAGTTAGTGCATTACAATTGGACATCAGCGTCACTGACTCTCATTTAGAGTCACTTGGAGCTGTTTCAAACATTTCCTACAGCAGTCCTATTTATTCTTCAGCAGTCTCCAATCTTACAATGAAATGAATTTTTTGTTATATAAATTATACTAATAAAAAGGAATTGGTATAGTGTATTTCAGCATCTACATGTTGGTCATATAATTTATATGAGAGCAGTTATATATTATCTTCTTTATTCAGACCATCCTCTATTCAAACAGTATATCATGACACTCATGCAAAGGAATCCTGATATTCTGCAGTTTTCATCAGAGGCTGATGTCTGGGTAAGAGGAGCCACCCATAAATTCCAAGGGATACTGTTCTACTGTGGAAGATGTGCAGCATCAACTTAGACAACTGAAAGAAATCTACTGTTGCTGTTTATTCATCCTCACTGTGTTATGTACCCTTTGTCAGGGTCCAGAGGGCAGAGATTAACAGTATCTCCATCCAGAGGAGCAAGATCTGTTCTTACAGATTTCCTTGTTGTCAAATTAAGGTGCAAGCGAGACCAGATATCACCACAAAACTATTTATTAAAGGATAAAGTGGAACAAAACAGAGGGAGAGCAAGGGAGGAAGAAGAGCAGAGATTATATTACCATCAGCCAGAGATATGTGTGTGTGAGAGAGAGAGGTGTGCATGGTCCAGGGATGTTCCATAGAGTTTGTCAGGAGTTTTTCTTCTGAAGGATATGTTCGGGGGAGGGGGGGATGGGGGTGAGGATTGGGGTTGTTCCTTGAGTTCTTCCCCCTGACAGGCATTTCTCACTTTTTTAATACAGTTTTTTTCCAGTCCCAATCCTAGATTGATGTCCAGGTTCAGCTCCCGAGGGATATCTTCTGTGCGTTCTCATCCATCAGCAGGAGTCTGGTGGCGGCACCGGGGAGGGCCTTTGCTTCCTCCCTGTACTGCTTACCTGTTCATACCCTGAATGCACGCATTCCATAAACCTTTTCTCCTGGGCATTCAAGGCAGCCTGAAATCCTGGAAAGTCACAAAGACATGTTTTTTACATCCTGGAGCATCTTACAAGGACCCTGGGCTGAATCGAGGAGGGCAACAAAGGTGCTCTCTGGTGATTTGTGTCTCTAAGCATTCGACCAGGAACACTGTCAGAGCTTGGGAAGGAAACAAGGGCAATCCTTATCTTCCTTGGTTTTTAAACAAGGGGGAGCTGATTTCAGACTCTCACACCCTTACAATTTCCTTAATGAAGCAATAAGTAATCATTGCATTTGACTTTAAATAGCAGTTTGCTGTGCAGTATGAGTGTTGTATCCCTCAAATTAGAAACAGTATAGCCAGAAAAGTACAGGATCTACCTGTGGAGTTCAAAGATAATAGCAGATGATGTGATCATCATTCCTGATAAAGGCACTCTCATTGACTAATTGATTTAAGGTAATTTAGCGATGGCAAACCTCTAAGAAATGTCAATTAACACAGCATGGTCAATAGGAGCTGTATCTAGCACTTCAGAAATCAGGTCAGTGAACTTTATTCACCGCAGTTACTTATTCCAGTTGATGTCAAGAGAACAATTTTGTTTATCTAGCTAGAGAAAGTAGCCAGTTAGAATTTCTTTCCAGCTCCAAGTCACTTGGATGGGTGAGCCAGTCTTACATGGAAAAGTGATAAACTTTTATTCATAGCAGAATTATTGGCTCTCATTTCACTGATCAATTTTGTTAACACATTTCCAAATATTTATGGGGCAAAGGAGATGCCGTAGCTAATCCGAGTACAGAATTTCTTCACATTTCAAGCTATGAATTGCAGAAATAAAAATCCTTGCCATGGGCAGGCAGAGAGAGGCAAAATTTATGACACCAATATCAGTGAAAAAGAAACTGTTCTAAATGCATAGGACTAAAGAAACAGTAAGCAACATTCTTGCCTGAAAAACTTTCATCATAATGTACTTTTGAGTATTTTTTGTTATTATCTGGTTAATGTTGTCCTATGTGAATAGCAAACTTGACCTAAGAGATGAAGAATTAATTATTCATAACTGAGAAGAAAAGACACAAAGGAACAAATCAGCTAAAAGTGAGAAGAAATATAACCTTTTAGGAAGGGAAGAAGAGACAGGGGTTCTGTTCCTGGTCTGCTCAGTGACCTTGGGCAAGTAACTTTATCTCCAGCTTTCTCCATTATTTCCCCTATCATTTGCCTGTCTTGACTATTTTAGCCTGTTGTGGCTGTTTGAGCTAGATTTCTAGCTCAGACATAGAAAAAAATGGTAACAGACAAACTTGGAAGTGGAAGCTCTGAGTGGAGAGGTGAACATTCTAAGGATAGGCCATATAGTTGCAACAATGGATAAGTTAATACAATTTAATTGGAGCCTTATGTCTGGAAGCACAGCTTGTACTTTCCCCTTGCTGCTTCTGCTGTGCCTGCTGCTATCTTCCTCCTGCTGCTGTTTTGACTGCTGCTGCTATTGCTGCTTTGCTATTGCTTGACCCCTTCCCCATCTTCCTTAAGGTTAGTATTTTTCTGTAGTAGGTTATTCCCCTTATACGATTACATTTAGTTTAAACTATAAGAAATACAATTTCATTTTTTTCTGACTTTAGTTAGGGGTTAAAGATGCAGTCTGCAATCAAAGTGGAGGAGGGAAGGCCGAGGCAGCAGGCAGATGGATTGCTCACCAAGCAGCAAAACGTTCTGCCTCAGAACCTTTGAAAGAGAAAAAAGTAGTTGGACATGTCCTGTACCCCACTGAGCCAGAAGTGTGGAATCAGGAGACTATCTGGTTCCCATTAGTACTGAATAGAATGAAGGAAAAGAAGGGTAGAAGCAGTGGAGCACGTACAGGGTTGAAGTCACAGAGGGCTGTGGCAGCAGCACCAGATTTGGCTGCAAATGATGTGGGCTATGGTAAAGTCCCTCAGATGGATAAAGTTGAGGAGCTTGTTTGCAAAAAAATGCAGCTGGAATGTTTTGATCAGTAGAAGAGTGCCTGACACTAGAGAATCCGCCATTAAAGGAGCTGCTGAGGCAGAGGTTCTCCCACCTGCAACTGAGGAACTGGAAGCAGTACCAGAGGATGCATCGGGGTCCTCAGAGATGAGCCCACTAATGCTGCCAAGCCTGCTAAATCCACTGTTCCAGCTTTAGCCCTGCTTGTTTCTGCCAAATTGGCTGCTGCTGCTGTGAGAAAGGTTCCCTCTGTCTCAGTCCCAGTTCCACCACCATGTAAGGAACAGAGCCAGACATTAAAACCAGATTTAGATGATCCTATGAAAGGCATATTCCAGATTAAGACACGTCTTACTCTAAGCAAAGAAGTTCAGACAGATAGCAGTGAGCAGGAAGATTTGAACAAAAGAGTAAAATCTCAATTTCTCCAATTAAAACAAGGGAAAAAATGGCAGCTAGTTTTGGGGGTCAAGATAGCTCAGACGATGGTGGGGGTAAACCAGAACAGGGTCATCCCAAGGAAGGAAGTGTTAGGGACCTTTTTGCTGCTGTTGAGGAGTTTCAGAAATATGCTCAACTCGTGAAGCAAAGGCAAGAAGATCCAGGAGAGGGTACGTCTACTGGTGTGAAGGCTAGTACCCCTGTGAGTAAAAGGAATGGAAAGGCTGTTGCTAAGGGAAAACATACTCGGGAAATGGATGATAGTGATGATGAAGAGAAAGCCCCATTACCAAGGAAGAAGGTCAGACATATTAGACAAGATTATGCCTGGAATGAGCGAGAACTGTTGATGAGTTGGCTAAACAGATATTGGGATGGAAGTATGGATACTGTAGAAATAAACCCCTGGAGAGTGAGGCAGTTGGGAGTTTCTTCAAGAGACAGTGGCATGGATAAGCATTTAGGACATCTTGGGAGCAATTTTAACCTCTGGTAGTCCACAATGACAGCTGTGGTACTACGGTACCCCATCATATCTCCATATCTCAGTTGGCAAAGGACAATGACTTTTCCTCTTTGCCATTGGAGTGTGCACATGTCTCAGACATCAGAGAATAGGCATCCTCCCAGGAGACCAATTCAAACTAACTCGATTAGAAATAGACAACAACATTCATGTGGGTCTCTTTGGGTACTAATTTGGTGAAAACATGGATAAGTGGGATGGGAATCCTACCTCAATTCTCCTGAAAACAGTGAAGGAGTTGCAAAATGACAAGACTAAGAGTAGTTTCCTTAGTTTCCCCAAATGACTCAGACAGTTCTAGCAATGATTCAGATAATGCCATTAAACACTGTGCCAATTGTACTTGCAGCAGTCAGCATTAGGGAGGCCCTGCCTCTTACCTAGTGGAGGCCAGAGACCAGGAAGATAACAGAATATACTGGAATGTATATATTAGATGGTCTGATACCCTAAAGATTCAGAAATATAGGGCTCTAGTTGACACAGGTGTCTAACGTGCATTGATGCCCTCAAATCATAAAGGAGTGGAATCTATTACTATTTCTGGAATTACAGGAGGGTCCCAAGAATTGGTGAGGTTGGAGGCAGAGATAAGTTTAACTGGGAGGGATTGGCTCAGAGGCCATTGTAACAGGTCCAAATGCACCTTACATTTTGGGGATTGACTTTCTGAGAGAAGGGCACTTCAAAGATCCCTTTGAGATTATAAATGGACCTTTGGAATAGCAACTGTAGAAGCTGTTGGATACAGATTGAAGTTGTCCACTAGGCCTAAGATCTCAGACAAGTCTGCAGTTGTTGGACAGCATAATATAGAGGATGTGAAGTTGCCAGTTGCCCCTCAAACTGTACATCATAGGCAATACAGACCAAACTGTGACTTTTTGGTGCCCATAAATGATCTGATTCTTAATCTGGAGTGCCAAGACTTCATTAAAAAAACCATTCACCTTTCAACAGTCCAATATGGACTGTACAAAAGGCTAATGGAGAATGGTGATTAACAATTGACTTCTGCAGCCTAAATGAAGTAACTCCACTCATGAGTTCTGCTGTGCAAGATATTTTAGAACTCCAGTATGAGCTGGAATCCAAAGAGGCCAAATGATATGCAACCATAGATGTTGCTAATGCTTTCTTCTCCATTCCAATAGCAGAGGAATGCAAGCTTCAGTTTGCTTTCAGCTGGAGGGAGAATCAGTATACATTTAACTGTTTACCCCAGGGGTGGAAACACAGCTCGATGATCTGTCATGTAGTGATCCATGATGCATTGGAGAAAGGTAGATCTCCAGAGCATCTGCAGTTTATTGATGACATCATTGTCTGGGGGAACACAGCAGAAGTAGTTTTCAAGAAAGGCAACAAAATAATTGACATTCTGCTGAAGGCAGGTTTTGCCATAAAGCAAGACAAGGTAAAAGCACCTTCTAGAGAGATCCAATTTCTGGGAATTTGTTGGCAAGCTGGTCACTGCCACATCCCACTGGATGTGATAAATAAAGTTTCTGCCATGGCAAATCCCAGGAATACGAAGGATACACTATCTTTCTTAGGATCAGTTTCATTTGGGAGTCTGCACATCCCTGGATACAATCAAATTGTAAAACCTTTATATGATGTGACTCAAAAGAGGAACAACTTGTTCTGATTATTAATAACTAGTTATGAATTATTAATAATATTTTATAAATGTTATTTTTATTATTAATAATAATAAAAATTTCAGGGAAAGTTCCCTGAGATTGTTTGAATGNACAATAGGTACAGATTGTCCCGAGGAGAAAAAGTTTGCCTTGCCACTGTGCTGTAGGCTGCAAATCTGCAATGCATGCTGCAAACGTGTGGCCACTGTGAAAGAGGTGCAAATAGATGTCCATCCTGGCAAGAGCAGCATGAAAAGAGAGAATGGTCCTAAATCACCCTTCCTTAAATAGACTATTTTGAAGGGTGATACTGGCCAATAGGCATTAGTGTCCATTATTTTGGCCAATGAATTCAAAGTCCTGTGCCTTCGTGTCCGCCCTAGCACTTGACAGACAGCACAAGACACCTGACTTGGTCATGTGCCACGGGGCTTTCTTCATTCAAACCCTCATTGCCTGCTTGCCTGCAACTCCCGGACCTTGCTACAGGAAGAGGGAAGGAGCAGGAGTTTGGACTAATTTGGGCAGGATTTATGCCCTACCAGCACACAACTTTAAGTGGGGTTGTGAACAACAAGCAGCCTTTGATCAGATAAAGTAGGAAGTAGTCCATGCAATGGGTTTTGGACCTGTTTGAACTGGTTTGGACATCAAGAACATTCTGTACACAGCTGCAAGTGATAATGGTCCAACCTGGTGCCTATGACAAAGAGCCCCAAGAGAAACACGTGGTCAACCACTTGGTTTCTGGAGTAGATATCATGATAGACCTGAAGAGTCAAAATAGACCTGTATGTGTGCTGGCATGCCCAGACATGTTTTTCTGCCTTCCCTCTGTTTCTGGGGAAGAAGCAACTGGCAGAAAAAGAGACAAAAGACAGTGCCATGGAGTCCAAGTACTCTGGCTTGTATAACTTGTTATCCTCCTGCTTGCAACCCATTGTAAACAAGGTGCACACGCTAGCCTCATGCTATGCCTGTGCTGGGCATATGGTATAAGCAAACCTATGCTTTCACCCAAATATGGTAAGACTTGGCTTACTGCCACTCTGATTGTATATGCTAATGTCCAAAAGAATCCAATCAATCTCAGGCATTGATACTAAAAGCAAATAAACATACAACACAGTGTGCCTTTGCCATGTTTATGCTTCTGCCATGATTTTGCTATTATTCTGTGTTCTGCATCCATGCCTGTAATGCCTTATTATTGTTATATAGATATATAAGCTATATCCCACCCTGGAATTATTGAGTCTTTCCAGGAGTAACTTGAATAGCCTTTACGCAATTAGCAGCATGAGATACACATCTGCTAGATACATCGCAAGATGTCTGCCTGCACCCGCAGCAGCCTGCATCTCCTGAAGACAAGCAAACCTGAAGGTACGCAGATCCATCAAAAGCCAAGAACGGGTCACAAAACCATCTGCACCCTCTCTTCTTCACCCAGCAGCCTGGGAAACCTGGAGTGAATAAAGTCTCAGCCACCACTGCAGTTACAGCAACAGCCATAGCAGCAGCAGCCAGTGGACAGACCAGCCAGAAACCCTGCAAGTGTTCTGGGTACTTCGAATTCATTGATAACCCCACAAGACGGGAGAAGAAATATTTGTGAGTGATCTTTGCATATTACCTAACTTCTGCTCTAAGCAGAAGGGGGCCTGAATTCCATCTAGTGGCCAAGCGGTACTATTGGCTCCAAGAGATCTTCCAGTGTTAAGTTACAATTGATTATGCATATTAATAGATACTTCTAGATCTAGATATTGTTTATGTAATCATTCCATAAATGCTGCAATTGAAACAGTTTAATATTAAAATAAGTGGCCAGTGGTGGAAAAGTTTGGATATTGAAAATTAATAAGCTATTAATTTTGGAAAATCGTATTGTATTAATTAATCCCCTCCATAACAGTAAAGGATATAAGGGGTCATAAGCAAATTATACGCCAACAGAGAAAGAGATCCTTGCTGCTTATGAATGAGTAAAAGATGCTTTTGAAGTAATCAGGACAGACTCTCAACTTCTTTTGGCTCCCAGATTACAATTTTTTAACTGGATGTTTAAAGGAAAGGGGTCATCACCACATGAGGCAACCAATGTGACCCGGTCTAAGTGGACGGCTCTCATAACGCAGTTAGCACGCATGGGGAGTTTTGAATGACCTGGCAGAGTGGAGATCATTACCAACTGGCCGGAAGGCAGAAATTCTATAAATCTTTCAGAAGAGAGAATAACTTGGGGTGAAGAAGCTTCTCCTTACAGTGATTTGTCAAATGAAGAAAGGTACTATGCTTTATTCACAGATGGTTCCTGTTGCCTTGTTGGAAACATGTAGAAATAGAGAGCTGCAGTTTGGAGTCCTGTGTGAGCAGCAGCTGAAGCAAAAGCTGGAGAAGGTGAATTGATCCAGTTTGCAGAGGTAAAATCTATCCAACTTGCTCTTGATGTGGCTGAGCATGAGAATTGGCCCGTACTTTACCTCTAAACTGATTTGTTGATGGTGGCAAATGCCTTGTGGTATTTGCTAAAGGACTGGAAAATAAATAATTTGCAATGGAAAGGAAAGCCAACCTGGGCTGCTGACTTATGGCAGGACATTTTTACCTGTTTAGAGAAAGTTCCTGTAAGAGTATGACACATAGCCACTCACACGCTCAAGAGTAAAGCTACTGAGGAACATCAACACAACCAGATTTGGCTGCCAAGGTGTTTCAAACAGATGTAAACTTGTAATGGAGGGGCAATTAATTGAGGTGAGAGATGATTTTTCAAAATTAATATTGTTTATTAATTTTTATATTAAAAACTCTCACCACTACTGACCACTAATTTTAATAATAACTGGTTTGTTCTAATGGTCATGGAATGGATTACATAAAGGATAACTAGATCTAGTAATAAATTGTAAAAATATATAAATGTTTATTGAACTGGAAGAGAAGGTTCCTGAGGTCAGTTGTACTGCTTGCTGTTAATTATCCCGCTTGTCCACTAGTTGGACTCAGGGAAGTTCCCTTCTGCTTATGGCAGAAGGCTAGGTAAATTTCAAGAGATTTTGTAAGTATTTAGTGACAAAACCATTATTTCTTCTGAATCACGGGATTAGACAGTATCCAAATGCTTGCAGGGAATTCTATTGATGGCTTTGTTGGCTGTTGCCACTTCTGATTCTTCCCAGACTTCACAGGATGCTGGGGAAAGGGGCAGACAATCTCTGACCTGGTCTTGGTTTCTCTGGATGATCTGTGTGTCCCATTCAGGGCTGCTCGTCTTGGCAGGTGTAGGCAGGATGTCTTGTGATGTACAGTCTCAGCACAGCGTCACACTGGCTATGCAGGCCGATCATGTGAAGGCTTTTATGCCAGTTCCTGGTAAACCCCAAGCAGGCAGTTTCCAGGCTGTTCAGCAGAGCTGAGTTATGTCTTAATGCTATAAACAGTAAGGCATTATCACTGTCAATGGCAGTGGGCAGCAGCAGGCACAGATAAAACAGAAGAGCATGAATACGCCGGCAAACCATGTTGTGTTACTGCTCGTCTTCTTTTATCAATTTGGCCTGAGACTAATGGGCCTTTGGACACAGAATAGCCAAGTTTGGCAGTTAGCCAAGTTTCACCATGTTAGGTGAAGTCATAGGCTTGCTATACCAAAATTTGGAGAAAGATACAGGCCTTGCACAAGGTTGGCATAAGGCAAGTGCCTGTACCTTGTTTACCACAAGATGCGAGCAGGAGCAAAACAAGTTTGGGCAAACCTGTGTCCTTAGACTCCGTGGCTCCAGGTCTTTTGTCCTCTTTCCCACAGTGGCTCCTCCCCAAAACAGAAGGAAGGAGAGCAGAAAAACATGTCTGATCAAGCCAGTACATGTTCAGGCCTATTTTGAGCTATCAGGTCTACCATGACAGAACTGTAACCTGGATTTAGACTGGGAACACCGAGGTAAACTGTTCTTAGCCCAGTGGGCCCACAATTCCTCAGGACATCAAGGCAGAGATACTACCTGCCAGTGGGCACAGGATAGGGCAATCAACATATCCAAGGACACTATAATGCAAGTTATATATGACTGTAATATTTGTGCTGCTATTAAGCAAGCCAAACATCTGAAGCCCTTGTGGAATGGTGAGCAGTGGGTGAAGTATAAATTGATTGATTACATCACTCTACCTCATTCTCGGACTGGAAAGTAAACGTGCTGACCATGGTAGAAGCAAGCACTGGATGGCTGGAAACCATCCAGTTTCCCATTCTACTGCACATAACACCATTCTCAGCTTGGAAAGACAAATCATGTGGCAACATGGTGTTTCTGAATGAACTGAATTAGATAATGGCCTTCATTTTAAGAATAACCTCATTAAAACTTGGGCCACAGAGCACAGCATTGAGCAGATATACCACATCCCCTGTTATGCACCTGCCTCAGGCAAGATTGAGCATTTATAATGGTTTGTTGAAAACAACTTTAAAAGCACTGTGGGGAGAAACCTTAAAGAATTGGGAGAAACATCTAACCCAAACTACCTGGGTAGTGAGCAGTAGAGGTTCTACCAACTGAACAGGGCCAGCTCATTCAGATTTGTTACTAAAGGTAGAAGGTGACAGGAGTCCTGTTATTCATCAAAAGAATTTGTTGGGGAAGTCTGTTTGGGTATTCTCTCTTTCAGGGAAGGCTATGCATGCCCAAGGGGTGGTTTTTGCTGAAGAACCTGGCCATGCATACTGGGTTATGCAAAAGAAAGGTGAAATATGATGTATTCCACAAAGGAACTTAACATTAGAAGAATGTAGATATAAGTTGTTTTGAGTACTTTTGCAGATAATTCTGGTGCCCATAAAACCCATGAAGAACCTGGCATACATGAGCATGAACCCCGTGAGTGCTAAGAGTCTTGCTCCATCCTGTTTACTGAAGAAAACATCTGACTGTTTCCCGAAACCTCTGAGCTAGACGACACTTGAGACAGATAGAAATAAGGAAATAGAAGGCTGTGAATTGAAGAAAATGCCTGAAGCCTGGATGACTACCATTCATGAAACTGACATTGTCCCTAATTAGATGGAATGACTTGGTGCTCTAATGGGGATTATATTAAAAGAGTGGATTGTGGCAGTTTGAGCTAGATTTCTAGCTCAGACATAGAAAAAAGTGGGAACAGAGAAACTTAGAAGTGGAAGCTCTGAGTGGAGAGGTGAACAGTCTAGGGATAGGCCATATAATTGCATCAATGGATAAGTTAATACAATTTAATTGGAGCATCAAAGCCTTATGTCTGGAAGCACAGCTTGTACTTTCCTCTTGCTGCTTCTGCTGTGCCTGCTGCTATCTTCCTCCTGCTGCTGTTTTGGCTGCTGTTGCTATTGCTGCTTTGCTGTTGCTTGACCCCTTCTCCGTCTTCCTTAAGGTTATTATTTTTCTGTAGTACTTTATTCTCCTTATACTGTTATATTTAGTTTAAACTATAAGAAATACAATTTCATTTTTCCTGACTTTCCAAAATCCATGTTGTAGTGAGTTTACTTTACTGGGGGAGGGATCTGCTCTAATCCTGAGAACTCCAAGGCAAGGATTGTGTCTTCCTACTGATGTGACACGCACTGGGGACCCTAATCTTACTTGAGGCTTCTGTACCTGACAGCAAAACAAAGAACTAGCACAGATTGTGTGCTTTTGTGGGAGGAAGTTTGTAAGATGAGAGAAATAAACCAGAATGGTTACAGCGGTGCTTATCCATCCTCCTAGTAGTATGCATACCTAGCACTGACACAGGAAAATAATGCCCATTGTACTTGCTTCAGATGGTGACATTAATGGACTTGCTAGGATAGCAATAATAAATTTCTTTAAGAGTAGTTCTGGCAATCTGACAAACCCCCATTTAGCTCTAACAATCAGTTTGATTTTCATTCTGAGCAACAGACTTGTTGATTGCTTCAAGAAGACTGAAGTTGCAAATGTGTCAGACTAGAATAAATTAAGAATTGAAATGCAGAGAGAAGGAACAGGGTGATGAGAGCTTGCTGTTTCCAAGCTTCTTGTGGACTTCGGAAATTTGCACCGTTCTGTTTCTGCCATCTAGGTTTCTTTCATGTCTTATTTTTGTGTGTCATCTCTATGGTGCTGTTAAAACTTTGAGCTTTGTCTGCCCACTTGATTAGGTCCCATACAGATGCCTTCTGCTTCATTGAATCCTTTGCTTAGGATAGGTCTTCTAAACTAGTTTCTGTCAGCTTTCTGTGTATTCCAGTGTCACACAAGAATGCAGTCCATTGAATGCATTCAAAATAAACTGATTAATATTTACAAATTTAGACTTTCATGGAGGAAAGCAGAATTAGGGACTTTTTTTTCCCAGCAAGTAATTAATTTTTTTAATAATCTGCATCATATATTAGAGAAACCTGACCAAATGAAAACTAGCCATAACCCAACCAAATATAACTCTTCTCTCTCTGTCTTTATACTACTTTAATACTGATACTTTAATGCCTACTCTTTATCTATAAACTATAGGCAATTTAGAGTATAGACCTTTACTCCTCTTCTATTAGAAAGGTGACAGAGCAAGCCAAGCACATTTGTGGCCTATATTCTTGTACTCCTACTGTGTTTCTATTGTCATTTTTGTCTGTGCAAATGTTTATATACAAGAATTGCTTATTCTAAACTTAATTCAAGGGAAAAGATGGAACAAATAATTTGGGGTAGTGACACCGTGTATGAAGGCATACTTCCCTTAGTACTTCACCTGGTAACAAAGACTAAACCCTTACTACACTCTCTTTTTTTGCATTTCTTCTTGCCATCTTTGCCAGAAGATAGACTTCATGTCTGTTTGTACAGCTGATATTATTTTCAAGGTGTGGAAAATATAACTAGGGAAACAAAATGAGCAGGTAGAAAAGGGGAAGTTTATATGATTTCTATTATGAGGTACAACTAACTTTAAATTTAATTTAAGGATGCTTATTCAAATTAATCTTCATATTTTAAAGAAAGAAGATTGTGTTACATGGGAGGAAAGAAGAATTTGAACCCATTAGCAATCTAATATATTGCTGAAAAAGATTATTTGAGCTTTAGTTATGGTCATTCTACTGATAGCATATAGGCTGAAAGTAATTTTTAAAGCTTTTGCTTGGGTCAAACTCCTTGGACTTTGTGGAATACACATTATAATAAGAACTTTCAATTATAATATGAGGATGTGTTAGGGTATGTTTTTGTCTTAAGCCACCAGCTACAACTGAGTGCTGTTTCCCCTTTGACAGTATGTGCATATCTGTTTTTAAAACGTGGTAGGGGAAAGGGAACTTGGCTTGCTTCCTTTCAAAACTCTGTGCAAAGAGTAGGGCAGTTTGATTTCCATGTGGATTTGTGTGCTGGTTTGACTTAACTGGAAGATTTGAATGGGAAATTAGACTGTAAGCTGAAAAAGGAAAACGAAATCTGATTCTACTTCACTCATAGGTTACTGAAAAAAAAAAAAAAAAAAGTTAGAACCCAAAGATAAGACAGACTGCTTTGCACCATGGCTGCTGCTGCATTTCTCTCCCTCCCTTCTTAGCTGGATCTGAATAATCTGAATAACTTCACTAACTTCCTTCCTGCTGCTAATCCCCTGACTGATCTACTTCCACTTATCTGGCACATAAGACAGATAGTGAGATAAGATTAGGAAGGGGAGAAGGTGGTAGGGTGGTTGAAACCCTCATCTCTGAGATGAGTGTGGTGTTTCTTTATTACCTTTTTTACTGTGTGTATCTGTAAATATCTGTTATATATTGTAAATATCTGCTTGTATATTGTGCAAAGCTGTAAATATAAAGCTTAATTTCCTTAACTTTCAGATGGATGAGTTCTAGCTTGGGTTATTTCAAAGTGTGTGGGGGCAGGTAACTGCCAAACTACCACAATTTGGAACTGAATATTATCACTGTTTTCTGCAAACAGTTGTTGAGAAAAGAGATGCATTTTCATGTCAAATGGAAGGTAGGCATAGTGGCATTACAGAGACTATTTTGAAGGAAAAAAAAGTCCATAGAACAGAATAATTCTGCAAAGTGTCAATGTTATTCTTTCATAGAATCATAGAATCAGTTAGGGTTGTAAGGGACCTCAAGGATCATCTAGTTCCAACCCCCTTGCCATGGGTAGGGACACCTCACATTAGAGCAGGCTGTCTAGAGCCTCATCCAGCCTGGCATTAAAGAACTCCAGGGATGGGACCTTGGCCACTTCCTTGGGCAACCTGTTCCAGGATCTCACTACCCTCATGGTGAAGAACTTCTTCCTAACATCCAGTCTGAATCTACCCATTTCTAGCTTTGTTCCATTCCCCCTAGTCCTATCACTACCTGACATCCAAAAAGGTGCTTGCCCAGCTTTCTTGTAGTCCCCCTTAAGATACTGAAAGGCCACAATAAGGTCACCTTGGAGCCTTCTTCTCTCCAGACTGAACAGCCCAAACTCCCTCAGTCTCTTCTCGTAGGAGAGATGCTCCAGCCCCTTGATCGTTCTCTGGACACCTCTAGTACATCCCTATCCCTCTTGTAATAGGGACTCCAAAACTGGATACAGTACTCCAGGTGAGTTCTCACCAGTGCAGAGTAGAGGGAGAGGATCACTTCCCTCAACCTGCTGGCCACACTTCTCTTGATGGCTTTTTGAACTGCAAAAGCACAGTGGTGTCTCATATTGAGCTTCTTGTCCACCAGTGTCCCCAAGTCCCTCTTGTCAGGGCTGCTCTCAAGCCAGTCACTGCCCAGCCTTTATTGGTGCTTGGGATTGCCTTGACTCAGATGCAGGACCTTGCACTTGGTCTTGTTGAACCTCATGAGGTTGGCTTGGGCCCACCTCTCCAGCCTGTCTAGGTCCCTCTGGATGGATTCTTTCCCTCCAGTGTGTCAGCCACACCACACAGCTTGGTGTCATCCGCAAACTTGCTGAGGGTGCTCTCAATGCCTTTGTCCAGGTCACCGACAAAGATGCTAAACAAGATTGATCCCAGGACTGATCCTTAAGGGACTATGCTTGTCACTGGTTTCCACTTGGACATGGACCCATTGACAGCCACTCTTTGGGAGTGGCCATCAAGCCAGTTCTTTATCCATCTGGTGGTCCATCCACCAAACCAATGTTTCACCAGTTTGGATACCAGGATGTGGTGCAGGACAGTGTTAAAGGCTTTGCTCAGGTCCAGATAAATTACATCAGTTGCTCACTCCTCATCTATTAATGTTGTGACCTTTTCATTGAAGGCCACGAGTTTTGTCAGGCAGGATTTGCCTTTGGTGAAACCATGCTGACTGTACCAAATCACCTCTTCACTATTCTCCTGTCTCAGCAGTGCCTCCAGGAGGATCTGCTCCATGATCTTACTGGGCACAGAGATGAGACCGGCTGGCTTGTAGTTCCCTGGCTCCTTGTTCCTACCCTTTTTGAAAATTTGAGTTATGTTTCCCCTTTTCCAGTCAGTGAGGACTTCACCAGACTGCCAGGACTTTTGGAATATAATAGAGAGGGGTTTAGCAACCTCATCTGCCAGTTCTCTCAATACCCGTGGGTGTATCCCATCAGGTCCCATGGACTTGGACATTTTTATGTTTTTTCAAGTGGTCATGAACCTGATCTTCACTTATGATGGGCAGTTCTGCCTTCCAGTCCCTGTTGTTATCTTTCATGACTCCAGGAGTGCAGCTGGAGGCCTTTTCAGTGAAGACTGAGGTAAAGAAGTCATTGAAAACCTCAGCATTCTCCATATCACTTATGGACTCCATATCACTTATGGACTCCATATCACTTATGACCATTTCACCTGTTTTCTTTCCAAGGGGGCCTACACTTTCCCCAGTCTTCTTTTTCCCATGAATATACCTGTAGAAATTCTTGGTGTTCCCTTTGACCTCCCTGGCTAGATGCAATTCAAACTGGGCCCTGGCTTTCCAACCAGATCTCTTGCTGCTTGGGCTTCTTCCTTGTATACTCCCCATTCTAGCTGTCCTTTCTTCCACTCCTTGTAGAGTTTCCTCTTAAGCAATAGCATGTCCAGGAGCTCCTTGCTCATCCAGGCAGGCCTCCGGCATTCTTACCTGCTTTCCACTTTGTTGGTATACAAACACAGACCTCTGGACACAGAAGAGGAGATCCTTGAATACTGACCAGCTGTCCTGGGCCCCTCTTCCCTCTAGGGCTTTGTCCCATGATACTTTGGCCAGCAGATCCCTGAAACGATCAAAGTCTGCATGCCTAAAATCCAGGGTTGTAAGCTTAGAATACATCCTCCTGGTTGCCCTGAGGATCTTAAATTCTACTGCTTCATAGTCACTGCAGACAAGGCTGTCCCTAAGCCTCACATTAACCACCAACCCTTCCCTATTGGTGAGAATAAGGTCTAGCATAGCATGTTTTCTTGTTGGTTCCTCTACCATTTGGAGGAGGAACTTGCCTTGCTGTGCTGTCCCTCCAGCAAATGTCAGAGTGGTTGAAATCCCCCATGAGGGCTTGTGACCACAAAACTGCTTCTATTTGCCTGTAGGTAGTTCAAGTTAGGTCACTCAGTGTGTCCGACATGCTGCACAGAAAGAACTGTTTTCAGTCTTTCTGGCAAAGGAACTTGTGCTTGCCTGTTGGACTTAACTGGAACTTAAAGATTAGGACTTTGCACCCAAGTGGAAGTAGAAATTTTATTTCATTTGTCCATGTATATATGAGGAAAATAAAGCTATGGTGGAGATCTGGCTCTGTTTCGCTTAGTGTATGCTAATTTATTCTTCTCAATGTAATCTTTTACCTTGCTAAATAAACTTTTAAATGCAGATTTCTCTCAAGGTGCTCATAGAAGTTTACGTTAGTCTGCAGTTTGCAGCAATTCCCAGAAAAATAATACCAGGAAAAGTCACTGTGAATTGTGTTATCAAAAAATCAAGATTCACCTATTTCCCTTCACAGTTTAAAACATTGCACAAAACTCTCCAGTGCAGAAATAACATCTCGGCTGGTCTGATTTTTGTTACTACAAGTAATACTACCAAAGAAGTATGACCTTTCATTATTCAAAAGCAAGTGTATATCTTATCACCAGAGGAGGAATGCATTTCACTGTAGTTCTCGTGGCAGTGTCCATAAGAAGGAAAACAAGAAGAAGAAGAAAATACTGAATAGACAAAAGTATCCTGGATCATAAGCTTTTGGTAATGAAAATTAGAATTCGTTGAAAGGGTGCTTGAAACACTCCAGTTAAAAGCAGTTGTTATGGAGGCTAAGCATATGATGTAGTATCTCAGAGTCAGTCTCTTCATGTTTTACCCATTTTGACAGTCTGGATCACTTTCTGGATTCGTTGTCTGTCTGAGCATCTGTAATTTCTCCTGCTGAAAGACATGAAAATATAAAACAACCAAAACTTACAAGAATTAAGAAAATACTCTGCAAATCAGTGTGTAGATTGGTGGATTTTTGCTTGTGTAGAGGCTGCAATGCTACACACCAGTGTGTTAAGTCATTGCAGTATTGTGGCCACAATTTTGTGCATTTCTTTGTAAATCTCTGTGCTGCTTTGAACTAATTGGAAGGTTTGAGTGAGAAATTAGACTATAGGCTGAGAAAGAAAAACACTGATGATGCTACTTCACTCTTTGGTTTACTGAAAAAAAAAATGTTTAAAGTCATTGCCTGAATATAAATAAGAGAGAGCTGCTTGAGCTACTCTGGCTGCCACATGTCTCTTCCTACTTTCTTAGCTGAATCTGAATAATTTCACTAACTTCTTTCCTGCTGCTAATCCCCTTGGCTGATCTACCTTCGCTTATATGCTGCATAAGACAGATGGTGAGATAAGACTGAGAAGCGGGGAAGGTGGTAGGGTGGTTAGAAACTCCTCTTAGGCATTTTTTATCTCTGGGAGGGGTGTGGTGTTTCTGTATTACCTTTTCACAATATATATCTATAAATATTTGTTATATATAGTAAATATCTGCTTGTATATTGTGCAAAGCTGTAGATATAAAGCTTCATTCCTTAACTTCCAGATGACTGAGTCTTTCTTGGGTTATTTCAAAATGTGGGGGGGATGGGTAACTGCTGAATCACCACAATCTGAAGTGCAAGAAGCTAACACTGTTGGATAAATCACCCTGCAGTTTTCCTGGCTGTAGATAGTAGGGTAGTACATCTAATGAGTTATATGAAATCCTGGATGCTGTTGTGGGTAAAAATCTGACAGTGTTTTAAGTGTAAAAAATATCAGAGATAGCTGGGTAAAATCTAAAGTAAAATGATCAGAAAGTAATGGATGCTGTTACATGATGGCTCTCTGAAAGAACAGAGAGCAGGATCTATATGCATCATTGTGCAACCTGTCTGAGGTTGTCAACAGGTAGTCCTGATGGATCTAGTAATTATGACTTAGGCTCTTACCTCTGGTAACTGCTGTGCTATTACATCCAGTGGTTCAAGGTTGCTCATCCCCCTGCAGTGGCAGGAGATCTGAGGTGCATTCCAACTTAAATAACATCAGGATACTATGACCCTCTTGTAGCCACTTAACAGTAACTGAAGAGAGGTGGAGCAGATAGTAGTTCTACAAAACTTCTACAATTTTTTTGCTGCTGTTGTAAAACAGTAAGAAGGCTTCAATCAATTTACTGCCTTAATTGTTCTGAATTAATCCATTAACTTTAACTGACCCTTCAACACCATAAAAATGATAGAAGGTTATTCATATTCCCTAATGCAGCCAAATTGTTGTAAAATAAGTCACCCTGATTTTTATATACTGGAACTAAAAATCTACATACACCTTTTTGTTATATGTGATATATTATAAATATTTTCTCTCAAATAAAGCAGTGACTATTTCAAGTTGCAGCAGTGGATTTCTGTATGTATCACACTCATCAATTCCTTTGCAAAAGGATTCTAATTTGTCTGTTAAGAACCAAAAGCTTCCTTGCAATTTCTATAGATGTGAAGGAGGAAAGGAAGAATTGGAAAGACAGGTTACACTTTGAAACATAGCTGATAAACAATCATATTCTAAGAGCAAACTAAAAAGTGGGTATATTTACCTGTTTGAAGAAGACAAAAATGGAAATTATGCTTTGCTGAAATTAGAATGGGTTTCCTATATTCCTGTAGCCACAGTGGTCTTGCAGGGGGAACTCTTCACTAAGAATTTGGAGCTACTACTCCTATTGCATTTTCTAAACCAAATGTAAAGTCTAATGCTACTGAGAAAACTTTTTCCTTTGTATGTCCTTTGCAACAAAACAAGGAAACCTGACTGTTGTAGCCAAAGTTCCTTGCATTGATTGGTATTAGTTTTCTCTTCAAGATATACTCATTCAGCATGGTTAGACTTAAGTTTTTAGTGGCCTTTGGTTACATTTTTTGCTAGGACTCTTGTCATGTTTTAAGTTATCCTTTCTTTAAAAGATGATCTAATTGATCTATACCTAAGTGTTGATTAGTTCTGCTATGTGTACCTTGGAAAATGCATCTTCTATTTCTAGTATGAAGAAGAGATTTAATGCCTGGAATACTGTCTGGCTTTTCCAGGAATACCAGGTGGTCTAGTGAAAGATACTACTTCTACCCAAGACACTTTTTCTGCCTACATGTATATTCTGTTACAGCTGTTGTAAAATGTCCTGCAACAAAGTATTTTGGTGCTGTTGCTGCAAGAATTATTTTACAAACATGATGCATAATTGGTTATTATTTTGTAAGTGAATTTGTTTTGTTAACATCATTTGCCTTGTGATAAACCTGCAATATATCTCGAGATCAGAAATGGTGAATCTGTAAGAGTTTTACTGAGTCTACTAGAAAAATATTTTTGGGAGACCCAAAAATGTAATTTGAGCTGTGTCCATTTGCTGATCATCTTTTGATTTGTTTATTTTCTGACATCATCCTTCAGGTCTGTCTTTCTTTGTGAGTGTCTGTTGTATCTGTTTGACACTGTGACTATTACTGTGCTGTAGAAACATAGAGTCTTTGAAAAAATGTAGGAACAAATTTTGAATTGGATATTTCCAGAATAACAACACTTTTTTTTTTTTTTTTTTAATCTGACCCTGTGGATCTCGGTGCTAGTTTAGCTGTGTAGAGTTGAATGAAGAAAAAGCAGAAGAAACAACAGATGAGATTTTGCCCAGGGTTTGCAGGCTTTTTAAAGAGCACCTAGGGGCATACTCAGACACTATATGCTGTGCTATCAGTGAAACAGAGGTGAGTGGATCTCCACTAACTGTTATATGAAGCTGTTTCTTCTGAGCTGTCACAGCTTCAGACAGTTCCTGTCCAGAATCTGTGACTTAATGTCTGTACCAAAAGCAGACTCCTGGTTTAGAACCTCAGATCTCAAGGATGTGCCACCACCGTTTGATTGAAATGCTGATTAATTTTTGTCGCTTTCCATGTGGGGGCAGTGGGTTCAGCTGTTTGCAAAGCATCAAGTAGCAGAAGGGTGCATATAAGGTAAAACTTACTCCTAACCTTTTGTTCTTCCTGGCATCTGAAAGATCGCTTACCCCTATGAAGGGTCACGGAAAGGCTTTTATTCAGCTGAGAAAGCAATGTATTCTTGCAGAACATGCTCTAGAAATGGCAAATGCAGCAGACCAATCTATAGAAAAGCCTTCAAACTCCAAGTAGGGTATTAAGGGGGGGAAATTCGAGGCAGCTGGGAGGATTGTCATTAATTACATGTGCAACTGAGAGAGAGGAAACACTGAATAAAGACCTGTCTCCTCTTAACAGCTTCAGTCCACATGAAAAAACAATTCTCTTGTTCTCATCTTCACTTTTACAGTTGTTGTTTAAAGGAAAAATATTACTTTGTTCAGTATGAAGTCTGCACATTTATTGCCATCAGATTTATCTGAGATCCTTCTCTTCTTAATTTTTTTTCCTCGTGACTATGTAGAAAATGCTTTGGTGTAAAAACAAGACTGCCATTGCTCCTGCTAGTCTGTAAATGTTGTGTGACAAGTGGGGATAGATATTTAGATTTCTGATAAATTTCTCTGAATTCATTGCTAGTCCAGACTGCTGCTTGTTTTCTTCCACCTTTTTATAGGTGACATCTTTGTCCTCAAATGCTCCACTCCAACCATTCTATGAATTAATTTGCTTTTCTGCAAATATTTGTGTTATGTCAACAGTTAAAGCATCAATGACTAGCACTGAATAAAAAGTTATGTATGAATAGAGAAGAAACATACCATGAAAAAGAGAGATGACTTTGGGTTTGGTGTATCGTAAGATCATATGTAATGAAAATAAGCTGTGTAGGGCTGGAGGTATTAATGGTGTAAGGTTGGCGCAACTTGAAGTTTACAGTCAGTTCTTAGTGTGACAAAGTGGAAGGCTATTGAAACAGTTCTGAAGCTATGGCTGCTTGTTTTCATCCTTTGATTCTAGAGAGATCATGCAAGTTTATGTATGCATGATAAACAGTATCAGTGAACTGATCGTGTTCAACGTCAGAGAATGATTTCACATGATCGCTTTGTTCTGTGGCTAATAGCATGAGGATGCAGAGACAGAGAAGAACTCTTAAGCTGGCTATTATATCATTAAAGGGGTAGAAGAAATTCTGACTACAGGCTGGACTTCTGTAAAGAGTCTAAAGGAAGAAAAAAAAACTTTGAAAGAAGTGTAATGCACAAGCCGTACTGTGACTGAGTGCAGCTCCTAGAATAGCTTGGAGACTGGCTGGCTGACTAATTTTGATTGACATACATTCTGGGAATGACTGTAATGGAGTTTTCATGACCCCACTGAGCAGTTTATTCTCTAAGACTGTGGTGGAGGCAGTGCTAAACTAACTTAACTTGGTTTGCAAATACTTGCCTGTTATCATGCAACAAATTCCATTCACATATTGACTTCCGTTTATGGATTCTGGTGAGCATTCTAATGAGAAAGAACAACAAATAAGATAGAGGTAGTACTGTGAAGCTGAATTAATTTATCTCTGTCCCTTCTCAGTATTTCTGTATCAGACCTATCGAGGTTTAAATCATGGGGCTCATAAATGAGGCTCAAAGCATGAAAAGCTTCAGACAGGTTCAGACTTCTCACTCTTTTAACACTGAGCTGATGGTTCCTTTCTGACTGGAAGTGAATCATTACTGATATAATGATCTGTGATGTTACCTAATTACTTCTGCAGTATGTAAAACTAGCAAGAATGTGTTTCAGTTTCTGCTAGGTAGTTATATTAAGATGACATGTTGATCCTAGAAATCATGTGCTGTGAAATATTGCACTAAGCAGTGACTGCTGTAGTTGACATGGCTTATTAAATAGAATAGAAATTTCATTCCTCCAAAATGGAAAAGTGACCATAGGTAACTGGTAAGCTAGGACAGAGGAGATGCTGAACAAACACTCACAGTACAGTCTGGATAATTGGGGTCTGATTTATCAGGAATACTTAATCTGATAAAGACAGGCAATTGGTGTCGATTTAGTATTGGTATGTACTTCTTGTAGGATCATTCTGTGTATTTCTACAATACAGTAATCTCTGCATACTTCACCTGAAATGCAAGAGAAAAAATGGTACTGATATAGTTTTACTAGAATGGAATCACAGGATATGTAATCCTCATATTTTTAGCTGAACAGCATAAGATCATCTCCCTTTTGTTTTTATTTTGGTTTTCCAATATCTAAGAAGTCCTAAGATATCCTAAGAAAACAAAAGCATTTTTCTGTTTAGCTTGAGAGTCAAAATTCTCCTTAATTATCTACATGAGCTCTGCTACTCTCATATTGCTTTGATGCACAGAGGAACAGGGCACAGAAACCACTTATTGTTACAGTTCCCAAAGACAGTGCAGTCTTGTCACAACTTAAATTAGCATTAGTTTCTGAAAAATCCATGTACTGTGGGTATGAAATCAGTGCAACATGTGAATTTCTTCATGGCTAATTGCTCCATGATTAATTTACAATGACCATTTTTACTTTATAATAATAACTGTATCAGATAGTGAAATAATGTACTAGATGAGCATTTAGAAGTCAGTCGTGTATTGTACTTGCTTAATAATGTAAATGTGACAAATTAAATGTAGTAATCAAAAAGAGGAATACATTCTTAATGCCTCATGGATTCTGCCATGTCAGTATTTGTGCCTTAGCTGGCCATACCAGAACTAGGGATTTGCAAAAAGGGTGAGGAAATTTACTGTGAAGAAAAAGTGCCATTTCTATAGGGTTATACTTCTGGCCCTGTTCCTGCCATTATAAAAATGAATCTGATGGCTTGGGAGATAGTTGGAGGTGGAGGCTGCTGTGATGTGAATGAGAAGGTGCTGGCTGCATGCCTTGATGGGATGTGTTGGACTTGTGCAGGCTGATGTGATCCACAACTCAGTTTTTACGGTGGAGAGGGGCACATTTCTCAGCAACCAGCAATGCTTCAGCTTCTCATCTGCTGTGGGACCTGATATGCAAGACTAACATCTGCATCCTGTATATTGTTATGGAACTGGAGGAAAGCTGCCTTTGGGAATGTATGAGTTAGTGCTGAGGCACAGTGGGAGATGTAGGCTAATGATCCTAATCCACTGTGCCTCCCACTTTACATCTGCGTCTGATGGCACTTGGTCACACTAGTGGCACTAGCAGGATAGTTGGAAGCTTCTGTTTTACAAATGAGATGCATCTTCCCTGATGCTTTGAAGCCATCAGGAATCAGCACAATGCACAAAACCAAATGACACACTAATATGTACTGAGCCTACTCTGGATGTAGAGCAGCTGTGGGACAGCCACCCCTGGGTGAAAGAAACAATGTGGTTTCACACAGAAGACTCTAGAATGGGACATGAAGATGCAGCAAAGGAACAGTACTGCAAAGAATTGAATACAGTTGAATGAATGTCTTGAATATCATGTGCTGCTAAACAGATAGAACTGAGTCAGGATACTTAAGTTGTTTACAGAGCACTTTGTGTTCTGGGCAGCTACAGTCTCACTTTTAACTGCATTGATATAAATGACACAAAACTGTTTATTTGAATACTTACCAGGTTGTAAAAGGCTTATGAGAGAAAATTGTGCCACATTAAGATTAAAGAGTATTTTTTTCTCCTTTCCTTTTTAAAAATATTTTTCTGAGAAAGCAACAGAGTCACAAATTCTGTCCTCTTCAACTTTCTCTCTCTACCTTGTTCCTTTAGTAAAATAACCTCTTTTTGAACAGTTCTTGAAGTTTTAGAAAGGTAAATTGATAACAGACCTTATGGTAACTTTTCTTTTAGCTTTTCAGTTTGCAGTATTATAATGCTTTAATTTCTTGGCTCTTTTTTCAAGTGGCTGTATGTATACACGAGTAGGTTCAGGACTATATGCTGCACATGGGTGTGCATCCTGCAATCATACAGTTGCAGAGTAGTGGGAATCAAGGCCGTCCTTTGTAATTGAGAGATCAGGTCATAGAAAGATACCATTTGTATACGATCCATATCCTTTTCTGACACTGGGACAATGTTGGTTATGTAGTTATAAATTCTGATGTCACCAGAAGTGTATTGAGATTGAATATGGCCATGGATATTCACGTAAGGACAACAAAAGTGGAAAAAAGACTTTCTGGTAAATTGTTGGAATGCGTTGCATCAGTGTCTCATTTGCCTCATCAGAGAGCCTGGAAATTGTGACATAGACCATCAAAACACACTTTCTCTAATGATTCGTAATAGAACATGGTGTTTTAGAGATATTCCATTTTAATATTGCAAGGACTGCCCTGTCAGGGTATGAACCTGCTAGATTAGTTTGGCCACTTCTCCTCCTCCTCCCATTGTAGGGTTCAGGAGTTGAGTTGAGGAGCAGACAAAACAAACTATGGGGCTCCACTAAGCCTGCCCCAAGGGGTAGGAGCCCAGCACCACCATGTCTTGTGCAGCCACATACATGTGAATATTGCCTTTTAGGGCACATATGTGTATCATAGAATCACAGAATCACTCCACCTCCAGCTTTGCTCCATTCCCCCTAGTCCTGTTACTCCTTGATAGCCTAAAAAGTCCCTCCCCAGCTTTCTTTCAGGCCCCCTTCAGCTACTGGAAGGCCACAATAAGGTCACCTGGGAGCCTCCTCTTCTCCAAACAGAACAGCCCCAACTCCCTCAGTCTGTCCTCATAGGAGAGGTGCTCCAGCCCTCTGATTATCCTCGTGGCCCTTCTTTGAACATGCTCCAGCCTGTCCACATCCCTCTTGTAACAGGAGCTCCAGAACTGGACACAGTACCCCAGGTGGGGTCTCACCACAGCGCAGTAGAGGAGGAGAATTGCCTCCCTGGCCCTGCTGGCCACACTTCTCCCGATGCAGCCCAGGCTCTGGTTGGCTTTCTGGGCTGCAAGTGCACACTGCTGGCTCATGTTGGGCATCGCACAAGGCACTATACTTGCAATTCACTGGCCAAAACTTCTGATGCTTGTGCCTATTGGTCAGTTTGATTTTTCAAAAACTATATTTAATAGGGGAATGGTTTGAAAAAGCCTTTTTCCAAGCCCTTCTCCAGACTACTTCAGACTGGAATGTTAGGGTGATTCCCTCAGTGAATTCCTCAGGTCTTTCCCCCATTAGCAGCCCATTACCTGGGTTCCTGCCTGCAGAAAAAGCTATTCACAGTGGCCACAGGTGTTTGCAGCAGTAGCAGTTTACAGGGACTCAGTTTTCCTCTCCTTCCCTTTGCCCTGGAATATATTATATTTTACCCTCAGGATTATAGTCATGGTTTTTAGAAGTGTTTTTATGCAGGAAACATACTTAGGAAATCAGCATGTCTTGTGAGTAATATTTGGGCTAGATCTTATTTGTAAGCTAAGGTTAGACTGGTTTTTAGACTCACTGGGCAAGTGTGTTTGATCCACCTCATGACCATAGCTGGTACGCCTGTTGCAGTTAGAATTTTCCTGTTTTCATGTTCCTACTTTCCAAGTTCTGTCTGTTTAAACTGTTTAATTCTGTGTTCATAAATACCCTTTTGTGTAAATAGTTGCTGTTGACCAAGAACCCAGATGAATTTCATGCAATTCGGTGAAAATAAAGAACACTTAATGTCCATACCTGGAAATTAATATTAATAATTCATAATTTAATATTAATCATAACAAGGACCCACCAGAATAGTTTATGTTTGTTTTTTCTATAGAAAGCCTTGTATACATTTTGTAGTGTATAAAATTTATACTGAAGCTTACAATGTTAATGTGCATTTTTATATTGCAAAATGTATTAATGTGTTAAGTACAAATTGTCTAAGCAGTGACCAGTGTAAAGCTACCTTGACTGCATAAGTGTTAAAACCATTTCATTCATCATTTGTTTAGGTATGTGCTGGATGGGAACTAAACCAAACATTATGACCAGGGTTATTCACTGTTTATACAACAGAGAAAAAAATAAGTATACTTTTATTAGTACCATTATTAATTTGTCCAGTTACTCCATTGCAGGATATTTGAGAGAGAGAAACCATAAAAAGTTTTCCTATCCTCACTCCTATCTTCTGTTTCACTGTGGTGCCATTGTTTGCTGAAATTCCCTATCTTACAACCAGTTCATTATCTTGAAGGAAGAAAAGGTTGGGTCTGCTGACTCAGGTATCTATGCATGTAAGAAGACTGCATCTTTTGTGGCTGCCTCTGTTAACAGTCATATTCTGAAAAATTAGAATAAGAGTGCTTGCTGTCATGACACCTTGCTCCGAACTGTTGGGGGAAAGGTTGAGCTCCCACCACAAACATACATGCAAAACTACTTGCTGCTAGCTTTGGTATAATTGTTTAGAAGCCTGTCTCAACATTAGGACTATGTAGATTTGAGAGCTAAATCTTTGGAGATTATAAAGAAAAGGTAGGACTGGGAATTTGAAGTCCCCTGAAAAACACTGAAAGAAGTTCACTTGGAAACAGCAAGGTTTCAGCAAAAAGACATTACTAGAACAGTGGGATTTGGAATGGTAAGAATTGCATAGAATCACTGGTAACTTATTGGATTGCATAAGAAAAAAAATAAGGAGAAGAAGGAAACTGCAGACAAATTAGCCTTATTACAGTTTCTACCAGATTTCCATCTACAGACAGAAATGGGTGTCTTCTCTAGACTTCAAATGGTCAGGCACTTTAAAGTAAGAGATTACACAGCATAGTTAATTCACAGAATCACAAAAATGTTCAGGTTGGAAAAGACCTGTGGCATCACCAAGTCCAACTGTTATTCTTACTCTACAAGGTTCACCCCTAAACCATATCCCCAAGTACCGCGTCCGAGCAACCTTTAAACACATCCAGGAATGTTTACTCAACTACCTCTCTGGGAAATCCATTCCAATGCCTGACCACTCTTTCCATGAAAAAAAATTTCCTAAACATATCCAGTCGCAGCTTGAGGCTGTTCCTCTTGTTCTATCGCTAGTTACCTGTGACCAGAGACCACAGCGGCAACCTCCCTACAGTGTCCTTTTGGGTAATTGTAGAGAGTGATGATGTCTCTCCTCAGCCTTCTGTTTTTCCAATTAAATAGCCTCAGCTCCTTCAGTTGTTGTTCCTAAGATTTATTGTCCAGGCCCTTCACCAGCTTTGTTGCCCTCTACTCCCCAGCACCTCAACATCCCTCTTACATTGAGGTGTCCAAAACTGACCACAATACTTGAGGTGTGACTTCACCAGCACAGAGTACAAGGGGACAATCAAATCCCTACTATTGATGCACACAGCATTCTAATACAAGCCATGATGCCATTGGCTTCCTTTGCCACCTGGGCTCACTACTTGCTCATATTCAGCTGCTTAATTGCTTAATTGCTCATTTATTTCATTGTAGATTTTGTACAAAAGCCCACAGGTGAATACTACCTTAGCCCTGACTTCTTATTTAGAGTGCTCAGTTATTTTCTCATATTATAGTGCCTTCCAACAGTTGTTTGACCTGCAAATAAGGATCCAGTAAAAAAGAATTAAAACAACAGCAGGAAAAAAAAAAACAAAACAGGCAACAATGAAACAATCAAAAAAACTAACTCCAACACTTCAATTTTTGCTTAATGTAATAATAGCCTTGCCTTCTCTGAGCACATTTACACCTTCACCAGTAATTGCTTCTACAGATTCCTAGATAGGTATTCTGTTCCTGATATGTTTGAAAAAATAGATATTACTAGATTTTATTACTCTTATAAGTGAGTCCTAAACCACCTTCTTTTTCCCTTCCTTTATCTGTGTTCTTACATCTAGCCACACAGAATTTACAGTCCTTTCTATTTCCTTGGGACAAGGATGTCTTTTCACTTTTTTAGCTACTGTTAGCCACGTCCGCTTTTGTGTAATATTTCTAACACATTTTTGGTTTCACAGTCAAGCACTTAACTTTGAGCTTCCAAACCAATGTCTTTCCCTCTTATCCAGCTGGGGAAGTGTACTTTACGGTTTTGTATTTGTGAGAGTTTAATTAAAATTAAGTTAAAACTGAGCCCCAAAGCTTTGATGTTGTGATAACAACACTCTAATGCAACATCCTTAGAGTATACTTACAAAAGAAGGGAAATAAATAGAAGCATTAAGTCTAGATGACATTTACCATAAATAAAATCTATATCATGCAAGCTTCACACAATTAATTAATGTAACATTGCATTCCATGGCATTCAAAAGAACAAAACTTCTTGATCCACATCCATTCTTGATCTCCCTAGCAGGCCTACTGAAGATTATAGGACTAAATCTCAACTTAAGATAAAATTAGTGTTGTCTGATACTATTAGCATTTCAATATAAAAACATTGAGCATAACAGTTATGAAACAGTGGTTGCAGTCATGGCAAGATATCTCCTATTTCTGTTTTATGTCTAGCTTAGTCTTGTAGTAAATATTTTTAAAAGTGGAAGTGACATTTGGGCAACTTTAATTTTGTCTTGTGCAAAAAACCTCACCAGATCAACTTGAAGAAGATTGTTGTTATTGCCATCTACAATAGCCAATCAAAGGATTAAAAGAAAAAAGGTTATAGTATCTCTGAAGAGAACCTCAGATGTTTTAATGACTGGCATGAAAATCACCTGGTACAGGTGCATGTGTTTTTGAAAAGTGCTTGTCTTTTTAAGTATAAATGAGATATTCCTACCACCCACCCCCCCCGACCCCTCCCTCTCACAGTCTGAAATGGGACGAAGTAAAAGTTCAGTGGCTGAAAATTCAATTAATCCTCTGTTGTCTATGTAATTTGAACTGATATGTTACAGAGTTGATAATATTAATTCATTTCACTGTGAATTTCTCTAATGGCCTGGGCTAATTGTAGTATGTGAATTACTTGAGGAGAAACTTTCTTTTATTTCATATCTTTATTAAACTTGCAAAGAATAGCTCCATTTTGCCAGTACTGCTTTTGCTTCCTTCAGGTGTATATAAATTCCTAATACATAGTTTAGGTTACAGAAAACTAACTCAGTGTTGCCACTTCTGCACACACATGATTCAGTTCAGCGCACACATGATTACTCTGTAAGAATCACCCTCAGGAAGCTGCTTGGTGAAATGCTTTGAGAGAAAAGCCCTCACTACAGACTAGGTGAAACTGATAGATAGCTCTAGTGAGCTATCCTAGAAAATGCATATTCCTTCTGTTTCTGTGGAGATGAGGATCTTGCTCATTTTGCCTTTATTGCAAAATTTGGGAAAAGCGCACTTAAAAGCACATCCTGTACAAAGCTGACCAAGAACACTATGGAATGCTTTTACTGCAAACTTTTTTTTTTTTTTTAAATAAATCATGGCTAACAAACACATCATTCTGTATCTTCTTTAGTATGATTTCCAGGATTTCCTTATTAAGAATGGATCTATTTTGGAACATAACATCCGGTTCACTTGTCTATAACAACATGGAGGTAATACAGTAGTATGGGAGTTAGCTGCTCAAGTGCATGTGCTCCTCAGTCACCTGAATTAGAGGCTCTTACCTTCATAAAAGATATATTTGAACTAGCAATGCTCTTTTTCAAACCTAATATGACACTTGACAGCTGCATTTTGAATTTGTAGTTAAGCTATTACTGAATGTTACTGAATTGTGTGGTGAATCAGTATAAACAAATTCGCAACATTATATTTTAAAGTTATGTACAGTAATCACCTATTTTTATGCTCTTTAGCATTAGATGGCACTGTTTTCAAAGCTTACCTGTTATGAATGAGTCTGAGAAAATTTGAGAGCTAAAATTAAAATGCTGCCAAGTAATGAAGGTTTTAGTATATTTACCATAAGTTAATTTAATTAAAATGTGATAATGTGAATTGGCAATGTATTGACTGCTATCAGTTGGAAGTATGGAGGCTTTCTAAATGCATGCTGTTATAGTTTTGATTTAATAACACATCCCATCAATATACCGTTTGGGTTTCTTTTGTTTGTTTGGGTTTTTTCCTAGTTTTCCTGTCCTTGCAGTCTTTAGGGTTGCCGTAGAAGCTTTGCTTCTTTCATGTGAAACTCACCTTCACTGTCTTGAAATAAATTGCCTGATAACCACTTCATCTTCTTTGAAGGCTTTCTATGCCCAAAATCCCTGCGCTGTCTGCTGCTTAGTAAAGCACACTCAAACCTAAACAAACACGTATGTGAACAGTGTTTTTGCAGTGCATTGCTGTCTTCAGCAGAAGCAGGATATTGGAATCAGGAACAGACATGCTGCTGTTCTGAACCACGAGCTTCTGTCTCCAGAGGGATCCCATTCTGAGCTCTTCAGGATTAGCTGTTACTTGGTAGGACTTGCATGCATCCTCACATATTTTCTATGTTTTTGATATCTTGGCAAATAGAACTTTTCTGTGGATGCTTAAAAATAGAGTTGGGGATAATAATGTCAGTATGTGGCTTAAGTTTTTAATAATAGCTTGATTGGTAATGGAAATTCAACTGCTACTGTTTTAAGAATGTATGAATTCAATAACGTGAGTTAGAAAATCAATTATTTATTGCATTTTATTAATAAAAAAAGTTTAAAAAGCAAACATGAAAAACAAATTTTTCACTCAAAACTCCAGTTTGACTTTGTGGTTATCGTTTTATATAATTTTCCTCCTCTTTTAAGATACTTTATGATTTATGTTACGAGAAGAGTGCTTTTATTGTGACATACATGGGCATACCTAGACAAAAGTCCATAATGCTTCTGTGGATACCTGGGTGGTTAAGAGAAGTGATCTTGCTGTAGGCAAAACTCTCCTTTACTTTTGAAGTGTCAGCTATGTCTAAATTAATCAATGAAACTACACACGAGAGTGAATAGTCACTTTTACTGTGAGCAGCATTGCAAGGGCACTTAGGAATTGAGTTGCAGTTTACAGGATTTCCTTCCTCTGGGGAGAAGAGCTTGTATCCCTGTGCTTTCCCACTGTGAGTGTTGTCTTCTTTCCTTTTGCAGTCAAGTAGTAGCTTTGGTACAGATTTAGTCAGTATCTTCAGTTCTGCTCTCATTTGGTGATAATGACAAAGCCAGCCAGCCCCCTTTCAGGAGATGTGCTATTGATTTAGGGTAAGAAGCAATGTAGAGAATGTGAATGTTGAGTCAATAAGCATTCACATGTGTTGGCCATTACACTCTACCTTCATAGTTCTGAAATGTGCATGTGTGTTGGTGGTGCACTAGTGAAAAAATAAAAGCTTATTCTCTTCCTACTCCAAGGTGAAAAAAGAATTGTTGGTGACAGTAGGTGAACCCCAGAGTGGCAAGCATGGTATGAGACACTATTCTCACAGTTACTCTTGGACTGGACCCTTACCCTTTCTTGGCCAGGTTTATAAGTTTTTCCTAGGTTTGTGTTTTGTTTTGTTTTGTTTTGTTTTGTTTTAATTAGCAAGCATCTGCAGCAGGGGTGTCCATTAAGTCATTGGTTTAATTGACTTTCTTTGTTTCAGGATGTCTTTTCTCCTCTTGCAGGGGTAAGAATTCAACAGTCCTGCCACTTGCTTCTGTAATTATATTAATTAAATTATCCTTTTTCCCTCAGACCCCAGCTTCCACAGAGAATTAACTTTGAGCACAAGTACAGATGCTTGTCACCCTTTCTATGCTCAATATTTTGAAAATATGTAAATGTTCAGAGTATCAAAGACCTCTTTGTCTTTGTCATGTGAATTCTCTTAAGACTGATTTCTCTACTAAAGTAGTTACTTTAGGCTAACAATACAGTGTTAAATTATTTTTTTAAATCCAGGCCTGTTTATTCACTGAAGTACATTTCTGTTACTGAATTGTTTTAGTGGTTCACCATCCTTTCTACAGCCTAACCTGTATATGCATGTGGTTTTTATTGTATATCATGCTCATTACAAGGTCTCAAAATACGCTGAAGTAGTGGAAGCATTTTGTAACTGAAGAAAATTCTGTACTGTCCTAGTTTACTTCATTGATATTAGTTTTACTTGTTGGCAGTTAGGTACAAATAAGGCTAGAGGAGATAAGATTGTTCACTCTAAGTAGCTCTAGGTAAATCCTGAGTATTGCTAATAGACACTGATACAACAAACTGCCTGAAAACATGACAAACTACAAAGTTTTGAGGAGTTTCTCCTAGATGTGGAAGTTTCAGCAGACTGCAGATGTTTTCTGACATGCCTATGGTATTTCCTGGAAATAAGACACCTGTAGTCGATGCCTTGCCTGAAAGAAAAGAGTCTGTACTTAGGCAAGAAGGCTTTGCCTCCACTACAAATTTTGAAAAAGGTTTCTTGTCATAGTGTGTCAGTGGATAGGACTACGGGCGAAGTATTTAATTGCATCTGCTGAGTACAAGCAAATGCAATCTGGCCTTGAGTTTCGGAAATTGCACTATTGCACCAGCAGCCAAGTCCTAAGGTAGTTGCTTCATAGATGTCAGAAAAGAAGCTAACTTAAATATATCACTTCACCCAAACAAAGTAATATTTTTTCTCTCTATCTTAGTTGATGGGAGTTCTGCATGAAGATATTGAGAGCATGTGTAAAGTTCAATACCTGCTCATCTTCCAACCTGTTGAAGGATAACCCCACAATTCCTTATTGTGTCTGTTTGCTGTATATTTGAAGAAACTTTGTGGCATTAACTTTAGTTGTGCTAGCCAAATACTCATCAGGAGGATGGCCTTAGGAAGAAATACAGTGACACCGTCCCAAACCAGAGAGGTTTGCTGGGTATCTCAATAGATAAACATCTTCATTAATTCATTTCAGATTAACATTTAACCTTTAAGATAGCATGGTCTGCACTTCCCCAGGCTGCTTTTTAAAACTGAACTGACTGCCAATTATCTTGTAATCTGTTACGTGTCATATGACTACACAAGTTCTATAATGCATTATTTGGAGCAACTGAATGTGGGTCAAAAAAGCTTTTGATACACTTCCCTCTAAAGCCATAGTATATCAAAATAAACAGAAACAATTAGGTTTTACAGACAGCGTGCATTTCATAGAAATCTTAAAACCAGAGGAACACAAAAGCATGTTGAGATGCTTCTACGGTCTCTTTCATACAGACTGATAGCTTGGCATGACTTAAAAAGAGTGATAGCGGGGCAAAACAAAATTTTGGAACTGTGCCAGAAGGAGAAAGTACACATTTACAAGTTTCTATGGAATTTCACTTAAGGCTAGATGACTAATAAGAAAACTTGCATATAGATCTGAACTCTCATAAAATGTATGTGTTTGGTGAGCAATTTTTTTTTTTTTAAAATCTTAATTGTAAGATTACAACATCTTTCAAGAAAATCCCCACTCTTTTGGAAAGTTGTAGATAAACAGAAAAAACAAAAACACAAGTCTTGGAAAAAAAAAGTGTAGTGAAAAAGAACCACCCTGTGGGGTCTTGTAGTAAAGAATCTTGTACATAAGTATAGAGGTACATTAAGAATCACATAGTGCAGGGGTACATTGAGAATCACATAGTGCCCAGGTTTCAGCTGAAAGAGAACACCAATCAGATAATGAAAATATCTGAGCAACTCCAGTTCAACATGCATAAGTGCTCTACAAGCACTTCTACAGAAGGGAGGCAACTGAACTAAAATGGGAACAGCTCAGTTTTTTGTTTTGTTTGGTTTTTTAATCAAATGATTTGCCTGTACTGGGAGATACCTATGTGTCTGTACTGTGAGAAAAATCTGTTAAAGCACCATGACATATGCTGGTCTTGCATGCTGAAGAAAACCTGCTCTGTTGGGGTATATAAAGACACCAATCTTTGAACTTCTCCCTCATAAAAAATTCCAGTATACTTATTCTTAATTTCCAGCATAAACCAATATGCATTGTTCTGAATCATCTTTGGAAAAATCTAGTAGCACTGGGCATCCTAGGATCTTCTGCTGCAGGTTCCTGAGTGCATGCCTTTGGTAGTGCTGGCCATGAGATCTACTTGTAAAACATGGACTAGCATTTCAGGAATCTGATGTAATCTAGTTATTAAAATTCTGTAAAACTAAATTATTTTAATATCAAATAATATAGTCCAGGATAAACATTTATTTATAGTAAAAAGTTTTGGTGCTTCTCTGCCTTAAGGGGAAACAACTTCAAAGCATTTAAAAATGACAGCTTGATTCATATTTGTTCTTCTTTATTCCTCCTATGTGCAAACTCAGTCTCTTGAATATCAAGTGGTTAGGTTACCAAATGCTTGCATCTGCAAAGCGTTCCAATATTCTGCATTGATGTTTCTGTCCACTAGCTTAAACTGCTTCTTTCTACACACTCCAAAGACAGCCAGATGGTTCCATAATTTACATCAATACTCAGGCATAAAACTTACTTCTGCAGCACTGTGCAGTTTCTTGCTGGTGGATCCCAGTGCAGTGTTTTCAGAATAATGATTACTTCAAAGCAAGCCAGTTTGACAGAATGTTTCTTGAAGGTGGTCATAACTTTGTTGATGGACATAGATACATTTGTAAGGTTGTTTTCCTCTTATTTTTCTACAAGAAAACGGGTCAGTTAACCTCTCTTAAGAATAATCTCCTTTCAGATGTTCCTTTTCCCCCAGAGCTTTATCTGAAAATTGTCCAGTGCTCTAGTTTAGCCATGTATTTTAAGTGATACATACACTCAGAGACACATTTGGAGAAGTGGTTAGTGGGAATCTGGGGTAAAGGTTCCAAATAGATGGTCTTATTGCAGGATTGATCTATTGTGGCAAGGACAATGGGAAAAGAGTGGTTATAACACTTGAGGCATTCAAGTCAATGTCCGGCTGGCTCCTGCTTAAATAGCAAACATATACATATGGGATTTTTCCAAGGAACTGGGCTCCAAGTGCATAGTAGGAGCACTGGACTCTGAAATAATTTTTGTGAGATACAGTTTTCATTTTTTTTCTAAATTAAAATATTCCTTCTCCTCTTTTAATAAAATACTTTCTTCCTGCCTTTAAAAATTTGAAAGGAGGCTTCTCTGAGTTCCTGTGCATCCATCTGCTTAACAAATGGGAAAGACAACACTTTTAGCATACACGAAAAAAGCAAGAAAAGTATTTTGGCAAAATTATGCAATGCTTTCTTTTTTTTTTNCTGTGCTGTGTGATGCTTAGTTGTAATGCTCACTATAAGAAAAAAGGTCTCTAACTTACAGTGGGGCTTTGCTGATCTGGTAACAAAGACAAGCAAACATTAAAATAGGGTAAGTATGTTGGTTTGCCCTTTGTCTGTGGTGTTGCTTATACTATCGCTATATCTGCCCAGCATCCTGATTTCTCTTTTCTCTACCCAGGCATAAAGGAAACATGAAAATGTCTCCATTAATCTTGGTCATCCTCATTAATTGAATGTCTGAAAAGCACCAGTACTTCAGTAAGATAGTGCTCCTGAGAGCTGGTTGAATCAATAATAATAAAATACTTCTTTAAATTACAATTGAACATTTTTGACAGTTCCAAATATACTATGCATTTTTGATCTCTTCAGACAGAATAATGGGTCTAAATTAAATGACAAAATATCCTGTATTTTTAAAACCTACACATCAGAGATGTTTTGAATCTGATCTTTTATTGTCTCTGTACTGGGAGCTTGCCCTGGGCAAATACTTATCTTTGGGGTTTTTTTGTGATCATCAGCTAATGACTTCTGATATGTTACCTGAAGGAATAAATGAGCAGAATTGATGCCATTGTAACTTGAACTTGGAAATTGAAGTGCTTTGCAGAGCTTGGATTCTAATCACAAATTGCATCAATTTATACTAGTGTTTCAGGATTTAGAAGGAAAAAGTGAGCTTTTTACAGGGCAAACATCTTGTTGTGAGGGAGGGTGACAGACTCCTGTTACTTGAATGGAGTGATTGAAGAATGTACCTGTGGAAACTCCACTGTGGTTATATTATAAAGCAACTAAGGTGGAAGTAAGAAAAGGCACAGAAGTTGAAATGCATCTGAAAGACCTATCTCTAGGTGCTTGTTTAGATATCTGGAATAGGTATTTTCAGAAATAGTGAGCAGTTTGTTAGCACTGCAAGCACTCAGTAGCTGTCATTATAAATTAGAAAGTTGGGATTTGCACTGCTTTGAGAGCTACCTGTGGATTTACTAGTGCAATTTCAGTTATAACTTAGTTTTTAACAGGTTACATTCAACTAAGAGTGTTTCTGTGTGAAATTAGATTTAAAAGACCATTTAATGACTGAGCGCAAGCTGTCATCTGTGAAATGGGCAGTTCAAAGGTTTACTATTATATTCCTAGTAAAGAACATAACAAAAACCAATAGAAGTGATGTGAACAATGCAGAGCCTCCAAATAGAGATGTAGCATGGGCTACTGATAGATTTTCAGCTTTATCTTACTCTACCTGTCTTCTCAGTTCAAAGCTTTGGTGATTACTCTCTGAAGTTGCACCACATAGGGACTCTAAAATATTGGTCCCTTTAGTGCAATTTAAATGAAGATTTTAGTCTTTGGCAGGTTCTTCATAGGAACTTCTAGTATTCTGCAGTCTCCTGTGATCTTTACAAGCAGAAGTACATTACTGGTGTTAATACAGAACAGGAAAAATCTCCAAATGACAGGCCTTGGCATATGACATTCCACTAAAATATTTTTTTGGAGGTTGGGTCATTAAACAGCACCTCAGATTTTAATGTTAGCTTTCCTCCTACTGGAAATATGTTTTATTTGAGGTGTTCAAGAAAGGACTGGATGGAGCACTTAGTGCCATGGTCTAGTTGATTGGATAGAGCTGGGTGATAGGTTGGACNTTCTATTATTCTATTCTATTCTATTCTATTCTATTCTATTCTATTCTATTCTATTCTATTCTATTCTATTCTATTCTATTCTATTCTATTCTTAATAACAAAATCAGAAATCTTGCTTGAAAGTTTTGTCTTGACAGTGTTGTGCACTGATGCTATCAGCTGATTACTACATTAGTCCAGCAGCATCTTTATTGACTGGTACATGCTTAGAGGGGGTAGAAGGCCACTTCTCTAAGATACCGCTCATCTTCATGGCTGAAGACAAGTACAGATCACGTTCTACAGCATTAGGTTTCTGTTTAGTCATGCTGATTAACTTTGTGTAATTGTTGAGGTGACTTCTCTGCAGAAAACATGAATCCATATGATTGAATAAATATCAGGTTTACTTAATACTTACAATTCACTCATATTTCCCAAAACTGCACAGTGAAAGTGCCTTCCCTGTGAGAAAATACAGAATCTATTTTTTTTTCACTATGAGTAATAAGTATTTGAATTATCCAGATGTTTTGAAAATCCATCGTCCCATGCTTTGACATAAGCAGTCAATGTTTTCTTTCTGCCTTCTTTCTTTGCTGTAATGGGAACGCATTGTTGGCTGTACAAGGCTCATTTTAGGTGTTGTTTATTAAATGTGCATTAGAAAAATGGAAAGGAACACAGTAGAATCTAATAAATTAGTGCTACGTTTTGGTGGAAATGATGTTTTTATTAAGAAGATAGATGATTGCTCTGTGGTATTTCAGTGCTGGTTATATTGTACTTATCCATGTTTATGCATCTGTGCAACTTTTATGATTGTCACAATTTTACTCTACTATAGCATAACTAACAAGTATAGGACTTTTCAGTAGGTAGTGTTGTATTGTAGGATATTTGCAATTGAATACATGAGAAAGAAAGATACTTCTGTAGTAACTGAAATTATTTTATTCTAATTTGGAATATTTTAAGAAAGTAATATTGGTTCTGGAGATCTGATATAAATGAAGGGCTGTGTTATGTGTAAAATTTCTTCCTCCCCTCAGATGACTTCTGGTCATGCCTACATTTCCTAAATTCTGTGCTTTAACAGAAGGTGTGATATTAATTTCAAATCTTGACCTTTTAAACTTCACTTAATGAACTTTTCTTGGGAGAGTGTTTTTACTGCTGTTAAATGGGTTCTCAAAATTTAAATTGGACTGTTTTGCCTGAAATCTGCCAGGAGCCATAGATTGGAATGTAGAGATTAGATGGTAAGTATTTTCATCTTTCTATTGCCAGAGCATTGCACAGCACAGTCATTAAATAAAAAAATCTTTTAGCATGTGCCTATGCAGTATAACCACACTCTCAAAAATGTGCTGTTCAGACATAGACCAAATGCTCTGTAATATATGAATTTAGTGGAATAGAATATAAAAGTAGTAGAACAGAGTAAATGTTCTGCTTTCTTTTTGCTCCACAGTTTTACATGATAAGATAATAAGCAAGAGGATCAGTTCTCATTCTGAAACCAGAGAGGTGTGCTACAAAAATCAAGATTAAATCTCAAATCTTCTCATTTACAGCATTGTTCCTCTGATATTTAGTTTCCAAGGCTTTATTATTACTTTTAATATTTTAGGAAGTATTAAATGAAGGCAGTGCTTGGTGCATTTAATGCAACTTAGAATTATAGAATCTAGGGGTTGGAAGTGACCTCCAGAAATTATTTAATTCAACCCCCACTGACACAGGTATGCCTAGATCAGGTTGCACATGAACATGTTAAGAGAGGCGTTGAGTCTCCAGAGAAGGAGACTTCATAACCTCTCTGGGCAGACTGTTCCTGTGCTCCAGCATCCTCAAAGTAAAGAAGTTTCTAGTAAAGCTCAGTGAAACCTTCTGTGTTCTAGTTTATACCCATTGCTCTTTGTCCACCTTTTACAGGCCCTGACTTGCAATAAGCAAACTAGTTGCTGCAACACTTAAGGTAACTGATGGGGAAAGGAAGACCAGGTTCTTGTTGCTGTTGATAATGAAAGTTTCTGGACATCACTTGCAGTGATGGCTTCTATCTTAGTATGAGGCCTTGTTTCATGATCCTTTTAAACTTTGTCTGTGAATGGAAATAAAATATGATTGCTCTCTTTATTCTGGTTCATTCTGATCATTCAAACAAATCATGATTCTGTGATTTTAAATGAATTCATAGACTCTATTTTTATATGTAGCCTGCCTGTGTGAAGTGGCTAATTATTTCCTCTAATGATACGATTTAATGGCTAAATGTTTCAGTATTAGTCTCCTACCATAAAAGGGTTTCTCATCCCTGCTCCTAGCTCTCAATTGACTTTTATGAACTGAAATAAAAATGCATTCACATGAGATATCAACAGAAACAGCTGTCATTAAGTTCTCATTTGCATATTCTAATGACTAAGCTTATTTTCTTATCAGATGTCATCTTTTGTGTGCATAAAATGCAGAAATCTCTGGCTCTTAAGTAGTTCTAGAGTGCTTAAACTTCTGTAAACTGTTTTAGCTTTCACTTTCTGTTTTGGTGTTACCCAATTTATCTTTTATTTCATTGTCATTTTTTTCTATACATATTTGCATACAAAAGTTATTGTTGTCCTGAATAGCAGTGGAGAACATGTTTGTGTTTGTGATTGCAACTTGTTTAAAATTAAAAAATACTGCAATATGGGAAATTTCAATACAGGAGATATGACCAAATTAGAGAACAGAAGTATTTGATAGTTCCCAGCTCCAAAGACATTGTGTGGAAGTTGTAGTCTTTAGCAGCATATTTTTTTGGTTGTTCTGTATGGATTATATCTCCAAAACTGACATATCCAAAGTTCATTGACCCTTGGAATGGAGCGGTAAACAGAACAGCTGTTAGATTTCACAATTAAGTTGTTTCAAATTAAGTAACTTATTTATAATGCAATTATTTGAAACTTTCTTCTCTGGCAGGGTGAAAGAGAGCTGTCATATTGTTAAAGGACTGCAGAAATCTTTGTTTTCAGGATTCTGCCTACTTGACTGTCCTCCTGTCAAATGAAGCATAACAAGGGTGAGGAAGGAAGAACAGCTATTTATGTACCTTATGGTTTGTCAACCATGCCATCCAAGAGCTACTGTAAAGTGTTGCTCAGTTGGTTGTAAAATCAAGTAGCTCCTCTTGCTTATTAATGGTTTGCATAGTCAAAATAGGATAGTTCACTATTAGTTGGCACATGAAATATCCAGTCCCACTTCTCACTCATCTGACTTCTGTGTAATTTTCCAATACAAAGATATAATCTGTTGCTGTATATGATCAATTATTCAGGCTCTTCTGCAAAGAAAACATTTCAGTCTCTGTTAACCTTTAATTACATATAACCTTTCTAGCTTTCAAACAGCATTTAACATGGCATCTTCCAGAAAATATTTGCATATGGAGTCAGCTAGGATGCCTGAACACAGCCCAATTATAATTTTAAAGCAACAACTCTCAAATTGCTGAGTAGCACTGCAAACCAGGGTTTAGCTGGTGGTTACTAACAGCTTCTGGGTGTTAACAGGCTCATAAAAAAGACAGGTTGCTTGGGCAGTCCTTACATACTTGCATTGTTGTTACAGATAGCTCTTTTTCCCTCTCAGGCTTTAAATGACATGTTTGGCCTCCTGCGCACAGTTCAATTTTTTCTCCTGTCTAAGCCACTTTTGCAGTGGAAATTGCATGGCTTAGTTAATAACACTTTAAAAATAAGTCCTGATTGAAGTTATTTATGTTTCTCTTTAAAATGTCTATCAAGTCTTCATTTGTATAATTTCAAATATTGAAATGAGCTTTAGCTTTCAAATAGCAATTTTTTGGATTACTTAAGTTGAGCAAGTATGTGAATGCCACCCCTCCCCTCCCTCCCATAGCCCAGTAAAGATTACTGCTTTCTGTTTCCAATTAGAAAACCCCATATGATTAACTCAGTTTTGTGGTTGGAAAGATTGCTAATTGCCTACGTTTCAATGTTTGTGCTGGTTTGAGGATAATTTAAATATTTTAATGAGAGGAATTAGATCATTGGCTGTGAAAAGAAAATAATAGTGATGTCTATATCACTAATTTGTTCTGATGAAAGACATAAATCGTCAAAATATAAGGCACTCACCTCTTCTTCTTCAGTCGGTGTGTCCAGTTGCAGCTTGCCTTAACTCCTCTGCATGAACTGTAACCCGATCTAACCATTACCTTATAACTTCTTGTCAGCTTTTGACATCTCACCTCAGATCTCTGCAAATTTATCACATGATATATATGGAGCTTTATCTGGTTATTTCTGAGATAAGGGGTGAGGGGGGGGGAAGGAGGGAGTTGGTTGTAAGCCCTCCTGGGCAGTCTGGCTGCTCAGGAAGTATTATGAATTTCTGTATTATTTTTCACTTATACAAATATTTACAATTATATACATATTTTGTATATATATATGCTCGTGAATTTGTGTTTTGGTGTAAAATATAGCTCCATTCCTTGACTTCCAGATGGCTGAGTTAGTCTGGTGAATCTGGGGGTGGAAACTCCCAAACCACAATAATGTTGTATCTTGTTTAATGAGTCAATTCCCTCTTCCAGAGAATCTCTTTTACACATTAATGATTCTGTGTAGACTGGCCCAGCTCTTAAAAGAAACCACCCAAAACAACAAACAACCCAAAACCCAATAAAACTCCAGAAACATTTACTATTGGTCATATATATCAGAACTAGTGCTGTGCTCAGTATACTAGTTTGGTCCTGTAAAATACTGCAATTTTTTTTCCCCACTTCAGGAAGTTTAAAGCTAATGTACTGTATGGATTGTAAATGTTTGTGTAATAGGGCAGAATATTAAAAATTTGCTGGATTATTTTGAGGCTTGTCAGACTGTCATACAAATACTAGATCACTCATATACTCACCATGTGTGCTTTCCAGACACTGGAGAAAATTCTCCTTCATCAGCCCATTTGAATGTGGTTAAATATCTTGGATGGCAGATCCATTCTGCCCCGAAGCCTCCTCAAGGCTCTGCTAAGGCAGATGGAGAACAAAACAGAGGTGCCTGATGATAACCAGCATGGCTTCACCAAGGGCAAATCATGCCTAACAAATTTGGTGGCTTTCTATGATAAAGTCACAGCAGCAGTGGACAAGGGAAGGGCAACTGATGTCATCTACCTAGACCTGAGTAAGGCCTTTGACTCTGTCCCACATGACATCCTGGTCACCAAACTGGAAAAACACAGACTTGATGGGTGGACAACTCACTGGATAAGGAATTGGCTGTATGGTCGCATGCAGAGAGTAATGATCAAGGGCAAAATGTCCACCTGGAGACCAGTGACAAGTGGCGTCCCTCAGGGGTCAGTGCTGGGACCAGTGCTGTTTAACATCTTTGTCAGCAACATGGACAGAGGAATCGAGTGCACCCTCAGCAAGTTTGCAGATGACACCAAGCTGTGTGGCACAGTTGACTTGCTGGAGGGCAGGGATGCCATCCAGAGGGACCTGGACAGGCTGGAGAGGTGGGCCCAGGCTAACTTCATGAAATTTAACAAGGCCAAGTGTAAGGTCCTGCACCTGTGTCGCTGCAATCCCAAGCACAAATTCAGGCTGGGTGGTGAGTGGCTGGATAGGAGCCCTGAGGAAAAGGACCTGGGGGTCTGTATTGATGAGAAGCTCAACATGAGCCAACAGTGTGCACATGTGGCTCAGACAGCAACTGTCCTGGGCTGCATTAAGAGAGGCATTACCAGCAGGGCAAGGNAGCCTGGAGAAGAGAAGGCTTCAAGGAGACCTTATAGTAACCTTCCAGTATTTGAAGGAGGCCTACAGGAAGGCTGGGGAGGGACTATTCACAAGGTCTTGTAATGACAGAATGAGGGGTAATGGGTTCAAATTGGTAGAGGGGAGATTTAGATGGGATGTTAGGAGGAAGTTCTTCACAGTGAGGGTGGCAAGGCACTGGTACAGGTTGCCCAGGGAGGTTGTGTCTGCTCCCTCCCTGGAGGTGTTCAAGGCCAGGCTGGATGAGGTCTTGAGTGACCTGATCTAGTGGGAGGTGTCCCTGCCTATGGCAGGGGGTTGAAACTGGATAATCTTTAAGGTCTCTTCCAATCTAAACCTTTCTATTATTCTATGGTTCTGAGAATTGAAGCATCTGTGTGTGTCTGAGGAGCGGGGTGAAAGGAATCTTGCAGCTTGACTGGGGGATGCCCAGGAAAAGCAGGCAGCCTGTGTGTATGTGAGACCTGGGCCAAAATTCAAAGCTTAGGAAATGGAAGATGTCGTTTCAAGGAACCAGAGCTCTTGGGGCAGGAAGGTGAAGCTAGAGAGAGGACAGAGAAGGGGTTTGCCTCAACTTGAGCACTGTAGGTTGCAGATTCTGGAAGAAAAACATGAAAAGCCACAGTGGAACCAAACAATATTAAATGTGGTCTTCTGTTCAGCTCTGCCTCCCCTCTGAGCCTAGGGCATTTGAGTTTGCTGTTCTTGTGGGTTTACTGAAGTGTTGTTCTATCAGGGCATTTCAGAGACTTTTGGACTGCTATTTTTCCATACAAGGCTGATACAAAGAAAGTTTATGTTGTTGTTTGGTTATGTTCCCATTTGCAGGAAAGGAGGCTTGGACTGAATTAGTTCTTGGCCTCTAGCATTTTGTACCAAGTGTCCAAAATGGCCCAAGGTTTTGATCTTTCCTGAGAGCTGTAGTTAGCTAACTATTTTCCCCGTGTATTTTCATTAAAAGTAGTTGGCTTTTTTTTTTTTTTTTTTTTTTTAAATACATTTATACTTTTTTNTGTTAAATACATTTATACTTTGCTCTTCTCTAGAGTGTGTTGTTTAAGCTGTGCAAAGTATGCCATTCATATTAGATAAACAGCTTTGCAGCAGCTTTGTAAGGTTATACACAGGGATCTTTCGTTCAGTCATTAGTAAGCTGAGCTCAGCCTATTGCTATTTATAATATCTGTCTTAAAGATTAACTCCCATTGACAAATTGAAGATGCTACTGTTGCAGGTTGTGAAGATACTAGCCCTCCTGTCATCTCTCAGCAGCTGGGAATCTGATCTTGGCACTAAATTTGGGGTTGTGTCTATCCAATTTTTACAAGTTCTTTTGGCAATGAATGAGTGTCTCATTACTGCAAAGAGCAGTTTGACACCTGGCTCTGTTTGTATTACAAATCTGACCACCTGAGTCTTACACATGTGATTTCTTGAGGGCACTGAACAGCAGCATCATTCAAAGTCACCCACAGCTGATATTTCTATTCTTCATATAATATAACTGTCAGCTGGAAGCCTTGTAAATTTGAGAAGAGAGTTAAGTAGAATAGTTAGAAGTAGATATAGATGGCAATGAACACTTCTATCATCCCAGAAAGCCCAGTAGATAGTTTTTCTTTGAGCACTAAATAAATTAAGTATACATCTGAAAGCTTGGAAGATCTAACAGCAAAAAACCAACCAACTGAAAAAGCAAACAACCCAAAAAGCTTCCATTAACCTTTCACAATTTTGTTAGCGAGTGTTTGCCCCTGGTGCCAAGTCTTACATCATTTATTTCAGATGCTTCTAATAGTTACTGTAATGACTTAAGTGAAAATTTGTCTCCTAAATATGTATCCTCTTGAATATGTCTTCTGTTGGAGAAATCATCTTTCTGGTAGTGAGAATAATTTGTTGTCTCCTCTCATTCTCTAGAAACATTCAAACCCACTTGAACTTGTTCCACTGTGACATACTCAAGGTGATCCTGCTCTTGCAGGGTATTTGGACTGGATGATCTTTCAAGGTCAGTTCCAACCCCTAATGTCTTGTGATTCTGTGACTCTGTGATTCAGAATTTGGTCTCTGATGAGTAAACCAGTTTGGTCAATAGTTTTAGGATAATGCACTTGCCATCTGGGAGATTTGTAGAAAAAAAAAAGAATATTTTTTTACAAAAGTAAACTACTTGCATAAGAATTTCTATTGAAGCATTTTTATTGTTCGTTGTTTCTTACCAGAGCTTAAAACCAAAACATGTTTCAGCTTTTAAAATCAAAACAGGAACTGAATGTTAGAAAGTATGGAGAAGAGTGTCTGTGAAATAAGCTGTTCTGAAATTTATTAATTTATGATTAAATAATAAGGTAGTTTGCAAAGAATCTACGAATGTCATCCAGTCTTGCTCCCCACTCATATTTCCTGTAATTATGAAACATAAAATAATTGTTCAGCTTCTATGGATTTGAAATATATGTAAAAGTTTGATTACTCATTTTTATAGTCAACTTGTTATTATGCTCTGTGGTTGTTCAGGAGTTTCCCTCCCCCCACTTCGAATTCACCAGACTAGCTGAGAAGATGATGGAAGTTAAGGTGAAGTTATATATTTACAGCACAGCACATTTACAAGCACATATACACAATATATTTACAATTATATACAAGTATATACAAGTTAGAAGTAATACAAAAATTCACATCCCTCCTGAACAGTGGAAGTGCCCAGGAGGGCTCTGAACTAACTCCCTTCTCCCTGTCCACCCCTTCCTTATCTCAGAAGGCTTGCATGCAGGGGTGAAATGCTAGATAAGGGGTTAGAAGGAGAATGATTAGATCAAGTTATACAGGTCCAGGAAAAGGAGTTAATGAAGCAAGCTGCAGCCAGGTACAGACTGAGAGACTTTTTTATTGTTTCTTGTTTATATGTCTCTCAGCAATCCAATGGGTAATGCAGACACCACTATTATTTTATTTTCACAGCCAATAACCTAATTTCTCTCATTAAAATATTCCAATTAGCCTAAAACCAGTATGTGCCCAAATCATCCCTCTTATCCTGCACACTTCCAGCTTGTATCTCCTTTCTCAGTGACAGTGGTTGGTACGACCATCTTGACTGGTTCTCCACATCCCAACCTTTCTGCTGGCTTTCAGGCTTGTTCTCTTCTTTTTTTTTTGTTTTGAAAAAAACTCTGGGTTTGAACAGTGTTTTGCATAGGTGAGTGTCTTCACTTTCCACTGCTGTAGTTTTTCTGTCCTAGAGTAAAGCAAATAAGGTATAGATTGTTTGCAGATGTTAGCTTGGTCATGAATCCATTATCTGCAGATAGACTGATTATTTCCAAAAATTTACAGTGAAGTTGCACGTGCTCCTATGGTTGGTCTTTTTAACAAAACTGGTTTGTTATGTGTGATCTCCCTTTTGGCCTCTGCTTCTTCAGCAGATTGATTAAGCAATTAGAAGTTCATTAATAATCATCTAAAATCACATAGATAATTCCAGGTGAAGGACTTGTTATTGTTCTGTGAAAACAACTGTTGACCACTCAAATATCAGGTGACTTAAAGGCTTAGCTCCACATCTACAAGAACACTGCTGAGAATTTCAATCTAGCAATTTGGCATCAAAAGCATTAATGGGAAACATCAAATGGTTCCCAAGCTTGTTGTCTTAGTGACAAAAGCAACCAAAAATGCCATTTTTTTCTTTCTCCTTTTAGTTGCCACAGGTCTTTAAAGTATAAACAATTTACCTCTACTGTAAGCTCAGAGAGCATGGAAGAAGAAAAAAGATACAAACCTACTCTTTATCCCCTTAAAAAAAAAGGTTTTGTTGTGTCTGAATTAAAATTTATAGCCGTATGGAAACTGTGGTCAGGTAAGAAATGTACAAGTTATTTTAAGTATGAAATGGAAAACTGAGAACTCGCCACACTTTTACACTTTTTTTCTAAGGAAAAGATTAATTCCATTAGGACCTAATTGTGTATTTTCTGCCAGTACAAGTCTTGGTCAGAAAATATAGATTTTGGAGAAAAGATTAAAAAATCCAACAAAACTCAACACAATTAATTTTGCCAAAATTCTACTGGTTTCAATGATACTGAAACAATAGTTTACTAGTTTCAGGATAGATTGTAGCCAGAGAAAAGAAATGCCAGCATGCTCAGTACTGCTGCTATGAAGTACTTGCATTAACTTTGTCCAGTTAAGGCTAAAAAGGTTCATGAAGATCTGGTTAATTTCTCTGGAATAAACATTTTTTCCAGTCTTTAACTCATGTTTGACCTTTTAAAATAAAGAAATACAAAAGTCTAGAGATTCTGTCCTTATCATCTGTTCTACAGATTCATGCCTTTTCCATTAGAATCCTAGAAAGTGAAGTAAAATCAAGCTACAGAAATCTGTTACTTAGCTGTTAGCTTGGCTTTACCTCAGTGTGGAAAGAGAATCATCTAAAAATATCACATTTTCTGGGAGGAAACTCAGAGATTTACTTTGAGCAATTTCAGATATATTCAACAAGAAGATAGTAAGTAAAGAATAACTCAGGAAATACTTCAGGGAAAAAAGGAAGGTAGAGGAATCCCAAACTGGCAGAGGTAACTTGAGCATTCTTAATTAGAAAAGACAGTGTGAAATGTTGGCGATCAGTGCTAAGTAAGTGTAACAAACTACTGCTACTAATAGAATGTGAAGTTATGAACTGGCTTTATGTAGACCAAGCAGGGAGGGGTAGCGCACACAGTTATTTTGATCACATAAGTTGCTATGGCAACTTATCCTTGGCACTGTCCTTAGGCATATCAAGGACAGTGGGGTCATAAGGAGCAGTCAACGTGGTTTTACCAAGGGGAAGTCAAGTTTGACCAACCTGATAGCTTTTTATGAGGACATAACCTGTGGATTGTTGATAGTAGAGCAGTGGATGTGGTTTATCTTGATTTCAGTAAAGCATTTGACACTGTTTTCCATAGCATCCTTCTGGCTAAACTGAGGCAGTGTGGTCTGGATGATGAGGTAGTGAGGTGGATTGGAAACTGGTTGAAGGAAAGAGGTCAGAGAGTTGTGGTCAATGGGTCTAATTGGAGGCTTGTAACTAGTGGCGTCCCACAGGGGTCAGTACTGGAACCAGTTCTGAACAACCTGAATGAGGGCACAGAGTTCACTGTCAGCAAGTTTGCTGATGACATCAAGCTGGATGGAGTGGCTGCCACAACAGAAGGCTGTGCTGGCATTCAGCAAGGCTTGGACAGTCTGTAGGGTTGGGCAGGAGGAAACTGAACGAAATTGAACAAGGGCAAGTGTAGAGTCTTGCACCTGGGAAAGAACAACCCCAGGTATCAGTATAGGTGAGGGCCTGACTTGTTGGAAGGCAGCAAAGAGGAAAAGAGTCTGGGGGTCTTAGTTAATGGGAGGTTGACCATGAGACAGCAGTGTGCTCTTCTGGCCAGGATGGCCAATGCCATTCTGGGGTGTTTTATAAGGGTGTGGCTAGTAGGTCAAGAGAGGTTCTCCTGCCCCTCTACTCTGCCTTGGTGAGGCAGCATCTGGAGTACTATGTCCAGTTATGGGCCCCTCAGTTCAAGAGGGACATAGAACTGTTTGAGACAGTTGAGCACAGAGCCACAAAGATGATTAAGGAAATGGAACAGCTCTGATGGAGATGGGGCTCTTTAGGTTGGAGGAAACTGTGACGTTACCTCATCAGTGTTTATATATGTAATAATATGTAAAGGCTGAGTGCCAGGAGGATGGAGCCAGGCTCTTCTTGGTGATGGCTGATGACAGACAAGGGGCAAAAGGTGGATGCTGAGGCATAGGAAGTTCTACATAAACATGAGGAGGAATTTTTTCACTGTGAGGGTGACGGAACACTGGAACGGGCTGCCCGAAGGGATTGTGCAGTCTCCCTCTCTGGAGATATTCAAAACCCACCTGGATGTGTTCCAGTGTAATCCTGCTCTGGCCAGGTGGTTGGACTGGATGATCTTTGGAGGTCCCTTCCAGCCCCTGGCATTCTGTGATTCTGTGACTTGCATGATGCTCTCAGGCACTGGTGGACCTGCTGGTTTAGGTGTGAGAGGATGTCTGTGTGTGCACACTAGGTAAACAGCCCAGCTGTACTGCCTCAAGCTAGCTTAGTCCCTGGCTTCATAGCTATGTTTCCATCTGGAATATAGACTCACCTTCTCTGCCATGTTTAAACTGAGATCTGTTTTGTCTGAAAACTCCCCAGACAATGCCAAATTGTATTTTTCATTGATAATTTTAAATTATCAATTATCAACCAGATAGCATAGTAAATAAAATTGGAAAAGTAGTTCTGAATGTAATTTTAATTGTTAAAGATAAATTGTTAAATTTAGTTTTATTAGATATTTGTTTTCCAGTTATATGTAATTGTCTACATACTCTAGACCAACACTGTGGGCACTGCAGTACTCAGCCTTCAAGTTCATGCCCTGAATTGGGTAGCTTTCTGCGTTGCAGAGGGCAAGTGAGTTCTCAGTGGATAAAGTGAACTGAGTGTTTCAGAAACTTTTTTCCCTCAGTAGAATGGCATCCTCATTTAAATAATCGGGAACTTACTACAGCTATATAAAGTATTCAAATCAGAAGTTGTGTCTAGATATGGCTAAGAGACCTGATGCTCCAGAAATGGTTGTGGTAGAAGTACTTGAATTGTGCCAATTTGTGGTTTTGCTTGTTTGTTTGTTGTTATATTCCCCTATAAAAGGTAAACTTTATTGTAGCCTTCAAAAAACAAACAAGCAAACAAACAAAAACTTTGAAGTTTCATACTGAAACCTTGATGATTTCCTTTCCTTTATCCTTCAGGCCAAAGCAGACAAGTTGTAATGCATGGAAACATTTCTGTGTCAAGTCATTGCATCCTTGTGCAATACCCTTGTGTCTTTATGTTCTGACAGACTGTCATCATATATCATCTTAATATGTTAGGTTGTGTTATCAGCATAATATGTAGGAGGCTCTTACTGGCATGTATTCTGTACTTCCTCAGGCCAGACCCATTAATAGTAACAAAATATACCTAAATGCAGAAGGTTTCCAATCTAAAATAATCAGGCTAAGTTATATTCCTGAATTTCATTTGCAGATAATTTAAAGATTAATGTTGGATGCTTCCATATAATTGAATGAGGAAATTGTTCCATATACTCATGATACTTAGACATGCATTTTAGTTAAAAAAAAAAAAATCAGAAAATGTTGATACTATAAAGTTTCTAGGAGGTATTAGTTGTAAAGGTAGAATCATATTCAACTTTGCTTTAAAAATAACAGTTCTATGAAATATAGATGCTCTGTGCTCATCACTGTAATTGATATAACAGAAACAGAGTTCAGTTGCAGCCACTGAAAACTGTGGTCTAAGGTAGTGTAAAGTGTTCACATTTGCAGTTCAAAAGCTAATGACCCTAGTCAAATTTATTTTACTTTTTCTATTACCCAAAAACCAAAATATGGTGCTCTTGGATTAAGTGAAACAAGCTAGTTAAAGTGCACCAATATATAGAAAATAATTTGCAAATATCAGCCAATTTTTCTTAGCTCTGATATATAGAACGTATTTATGCAACATATACAACATACTTATTTTTGGGCAGTAGTAAAGTAGACTTGATTGGTCTTTGCAGCTTTTTAGTAAAAGTCTCAAATGAAACACCTTGTATATTCAGGAAGATTTGTTGTCTCTGTCTTTTGTTTTATCCCAGTCTATTTGACTGCAATCATCAATGCAGATATTCTCACAAGAATCAGTCCAGATCATATTTCTTCATTGCTAGTAGAGCAACAAAGTCATCATGATCTGTGTTGACTTACAGATAGTGCCAAAGAGTATCAGAAGTTTTTTGAAAGAAAACCTATTAGAGTTTACCCCTTGTTTGAGCAGAAGTATATTCACAAGGATTGTTTTAGATTTAAGAGCATCACGTGCCTTTGGACATGAAGAGGTCATTCTAATCTATATGTAGTCTGTGGGGTAGAACCCAGAAGAATGAAAACAAGAAAGGGGTCAGGTTAACATATTTAATGCATAATGCTAATGTCTTTAGTATAAAAAGATATCATGCAGATTGAATTATCTTTTATTTGAAGAACAGATTTGGATTCTGACTCTTGCTACCATAATTTGTTATTCTTCAAGTATGAGGGAAAACAGAGGACAGTCTTTTTTTTGAAAGAGAACAAGAAGATGGAGTAGCTAGTTTGGCATTAATTCCTTTTTTTCTTGTGCCAGGGTATATCAGAGTTACAAGTAGAATATCTTTCCTAATAAATGAGCTACTCCATCTCTCAATCTTTGGTCTTCTTTTGCAGATATCAGAAGAACTTATTTTTCTTTCTACTCTGGAAATTGTTCTTGTTGGCAGCATACACTCATAGCATCACAGTTTGGAAGTAGTGTGTTGTGGCAGCCAGCAAGCAGCCTTGACTGTGCAGCAGTGAAGTAAGATTTTACATAACAGCTCCTTAGGTATGGGAGTTGCCTGTAGACTTCTATAATCTGGCAGATAAACACATTGAGGCCAGCCAGTCTTCAACAGCAGGGTTAGTTTGACACTACTGGCCCTGTTCATAGGGAAGCTCAAAATCCAGCATCAAGGAGTTTGTAGTGCTAGTTAGAGCTTAAATAAGAGAAGGAGAGAAAGTATTTATGAGGACATAGGAAGAATCGGATAAGCAGGTCAAAAAGAAGTCAAATTTTTGAAGACTTGTATTTTTGCTGTCCACAAGAGAAGCCTGCTTTGTAAAATAGAATTAAGACATTGCACTGGACGTGTAAATTCTGTTCATATGGACAATTGTTTGGTATGTTTATAGAAGAAAAAAACTTTAAAATGCAAATAATTACACTGGAGATCTTAATATAAAGAAAAAAATGTATCTTTATTTGATAGTATAAATGCTGTCACTCTTTCAGCCCACCTAAGCATTGCAGACACTGTAGAATTTGAGGAGTAAAGCTCACCCAAACATATGGACACCATGTAACAACAGGCAAAATTTTGACCTGAGAAAGAATTATAATTAATAATGTGTTAGTTTTTTACAGGTAACACTAAAAATCATGCTTTGGATTTGTAGTGGGTTTGCAGTGACCTGCCCCCCCCACCTTTTAGAACCCCGGCTAAAACTCAGAAAAAACACACTGGAAGTTAATAAATGAAGCTTATATTTATAGCAATGCAAATATACAAGCAAATATTTACAAGATATAACAGATATTTACAGAAATATACAGTAGAATAGAAATACAGACACCACACCCCTCCTGGAGACCAAAATCCCCAAGAGAGGGAAACCAAACCCCCCTGTACCACCTCTCCCTCCTCCCCCCAGCCTTATCTCACCACTTGATGATGCTGCAGATAAGCTGAAGATCGGTCAGAAAGATTAGTGGCAGGAAGGAATGAATGGTTTTAGTAATTTTACTCTGAATTAGTTCAAAGGCAGAGAGACAAAGGAAAGAAGCTGGTGAAGCCCAGCGCCGACCCAGAGCCGACTGAACTGCGCAAGCACACTGGCTTACCTGGATGTTTTGGGAACATTCTAAATCAACCTTCTTTCTTCTCTCTCATTCAAAACTGGGTGAAGGGACACAGTGTTTAATTTCTCACTCTCAGGCAGCAGTCTAATTTTTCACACAAATTTTCCAATTAGCTCAAACCAACACAGGATTGCATCATTCTGAGTCTGGAGTGTTAAAAATCATGACTTGCTTGAAGTGGTGAGGGTTTTCTTTTTTAAAACTAGCATCTGTTTTATTTTCCATCTTTATGTAGGCATTTTGTGTTTCACTCAACTTTCCTGTTCTAGCCTCGTGAAAAGGAAATTTCACTGTAGTGTCTCTTCTAATTCATTATCAATCACATGAATATTAGGACCAGAAATTTGAAAAGAAAAAAGTCAAGTCCTGTACAATTGTTTGTTTCTTGGCAATGCTGAGAGACTGAAAGTGAATACAGCAGAAACAAGCAAGCAGAGAAAACATAAAATGTACTGGTCACTTTTTTTGTGAAATATGTTGTGGTATTTCTAGTGCTGTGTCATGGGATGCTAATCTCTGAAGGGAATGGAACATTTCCCTTATGAGGAAAGGCTGAGGCAGCTGTGTCTCTTTAGCCTGAAGACGAGGAGACTGAGGGATGTCCCCATTCATGTTTATAAAGATGTGAAGGGTGAGTGTCAGAAAGACAGAGCCAGGCTCTTGTCAGTGATGCCCAATGATAGGACAATGGTCAGTGGGTGCAAAGTGAAGCATAGGACATTCCATGTGAACATAAGGAAAAACTTTTTTGATGGGGTAATAGAGCACTGGAGCAGGCTGCCCAGACAGATTATGGAGTCTCCTTCTGTGGAGACATTCAGAACCCTCCTGGATGCATTCCTGTGTGACCTGCTCTAGGTGGTCTCTTTCTGATAAGGGCGTTGGGTTTGATGAACTTTTGAGACCCCTTCCAACTCCTAATACTCAGTGTGGTACAGTTATTAAACAACATTAAACTTGGAATAACCAGAAAATATGCTTGTGAAAATTCAGTGTAAATTTATTTTCCCCAGTATTCCACCAATGAGTGAATACTACATAGAAAATACAAATTAAAGTTTTCAGACATTACCTTATTTTTTTTTGTTTAACTCTGGAAAGGAACAATTAGTGCATCTGCTGAGACAACCAACAGTGAGACCCAGCCCCATTTATTTGGTGCTTTGTTATTTGAAGTGTGCTGAGACACAAATTCAAATCTATTTGTGAAGTTAATGTTTTAATGATAAATCTTGCAGAAATTATACTATCCCACATTTGTTAGCTTTAGTATCTTAATGAGATTTACACAGTCAAACAAACATTCTTTATTCTTTCACATTTAGTGTTGTTGAATGCTGATATGAGTAAACTTTTTTATATCAAGCTATTTATAGATCTTTATAACCACTTGCTATTTCTTTCATATGTGGCAAGAATATTTTTAGTGTAGTGTATAGACATTTCTTCACAGTCCAAAAGAACAGCTTTGAGAGATTCTTAAGCTAAATGAAAAGATTAAGCACAAGCAAAGAAATGCATTAAGCTCCTTATTTTAATCCACCCTAAATCATTTAAATGTATGTATATTTGCATGTGAAAGCTGCTGTATTATCATTCTAGTACAATTGTTGATATAAATAATGCCAATCACATCCTTACTTCTATCTGTTTTATTTTTAGCTGTGGAAGCCTTTCTGGAGGAACAGCAGTTTCTATTTAATTGCCTTAGAATTTTACAGATGGAGATGAACCCATTAATGAATCACAAATTGCTAAGGATTGATGGAAGCACCACACAGTCCAAATTTGCCAGTTTAGGAAATAAACCCCCCAAAATTACTGTTTTCAAGAATAGCAGCTATATATATGTAAGGACTGTTTGTGTTGAAAACCTTTATTTGCTAGAGAATACAATCGCACCTCTGTACTGTTGTGATTGCATGTATGGTTCTGTATGGCTGAAATGACCAGAAGGCTTGGGTGTGTTTTCAGACATGTTAAAGAAGTGGTAGGACAGACAGCCTTGCACAGAGAGATAAAGAGGTGTGGGCTTGCCACACTGAGCGAAGTGAGGCATCAAAATTTGCTCAAGCAGATGCCAAGGAGGAGTGACCTTTCAGTTTGGCCAGAAGGATGCTGATGGACTGAGATTTGTGAGCTGTTCTCAAAGGTGCTGCAGCTGAACAAATGTTTAGAGATATGCATAAGGAGAAGATAAAAGGAAGGGCAAAGGGCAGAACCTTGCTAGAATGGGAGTGAGAAACAATCATCAAAGAAGAGTAATAAAAAGGAAAAAAAGAGGAAGCTTGGTAACAGCCCACTTTTACAGTATCCTAGTCCCAAACATAGGAAATTGAGGGAACCCAACCCAGCTTTCAGATCTTGTTTTAAATCTCCATATATGATATACAGACCAGAAAATTAAAATCCAATGGTTATATAACTGCTTCTGTTGGATAAGCAGAAGGGCTGTTACTGTGGTTTTTGTTGTTTTTTTTTAATGTTAGAACTTGCCAAAAATTATTGGTAATGTGCTGATTCTATTTAATTATTCATCTTTTTTCATAATCCATTTTGCTTTCTGAATTTAACTACTAACTCCAAGTCAGATGGAACTCTGGCTGTAATGGCTTTTAATTTTTTTCAGGAAAATGTCAGGAATAGAAAAAGGATTTGCAGATGAGAAAGTAGAACTAGGCCTTTGGCCACATGCTCTTTTCACGGACACTAATGCCTTGAATGCATTTCATACTTGTATGCTGATGCCTTTAAGTACACCGACACAAAAGAGGAAATCAATCAGTTTTTGAGTTTTGAGGAACTCTTAGATAAAAATCTTACCTGAGATTGCCACTTTAAAAGCTTGCATCTCCACAGTTGAGGAAATCATCAAAGGCTAACAATGAGAAGGGCAACTGTACAAGCGCAGGCTGCTTAAGGAAGACTCTGCTTCTGACTTAATATGTTAAAAAGAAAGAGAAGTCAAGAGGAGGAAGGGAACTCTTTAAAATCATTGTCCAAAAGCATATCTCCAAATAATATTACTCTACCTTCTGGAAGACTTTTGTTTGGATGGGTTTTTTTTCTCTTTGATAAGCTTTGTGCTGTATGTAGATGAGTGGTAGAGCTGCTTATTTCCTTTTTCTCATGGATGTGGGTAAGTCCTTGAATAAAAAGTCTGAAATTATTCCAAAGGCTGAAACTAAAGTATAGCACATAGCAAGTGATGAAAAATAACATGTAAAATGAAAAGATTCTCTGTTTAATCTTTTCAGAGGCCAAAGTTTCTAGTATCAGAGTGATTTCTGCAAGCCTAGTCAGATGCAGATGTTGTGTATACATTAACTAGGCAATTAGACTTAGAAACATAATCTCTAAAATACAGCTTTAGCTTTAATGGGGATAATTGGGAGAAACACTTGTTTTGCCTGCAATCATTTTCATGAGTATCTTACATCGAAGAAAGGATTTAAGACCTTGCAGATGGTAAAGTTGCATCTTAAATCAATAGGGGATACTTGAGGGATTTTATTTTTTTTTTTTTATTTGAAGAAACAAATCTTAGAAAAGGCATTGAGATTAACGTATTGATTTCCAGGTCATCTGTGTATGCTTGCATTCTACTTTATCCACTTCTTCACTTTTATGGTCTTTGTTTTTTCTTTCTATATGGGAAGTTTTCTTTCAACATTTACATAGTTTTGCATGTATCAAAGAAGCACAATGATCTACTGGCAGAAACCCCTCTATATTGAATTATGTAACCTAATCCTTTTGGTAAAGCCAAAAAGCCTGTGAATCATTCACAAATCATAATTGTTTAGTCTCTTGCTTTTCTAGACCTGATCAGTTATAACATCTAACATCTGGTCAGCGTTCCTTTCATGTCCTTCTTTATCTTTAAAATAAAAGTGTTTGTATTTTTATAATCTAAAATTATTGGATTGGTTTTAGTCAGAAACTGTTTATGCACAGAATTTTAACATTATGACATTTTAAATAGGTTTATTTACCTGCTGAGTGAAGTATTATTGTATGTTGGGTTTGTATTTATCATTTTATCTGCCAGCTGTAATTATATTATGTAAGCAGAAGCTTATAGAAAACTTCATGTTGACCAGTATGTATTTCCATAATATAAACAATCAGAACCTCATTTTGATTCATGTCTTTGTTGTTGGTGTCTGAAATCTGTCCACTTCACCTAAAATATATAATTGTTGTATTGAAACAATACTAATATTATAATATAAAAATAAAACCTCAAAGAACAAAAATAATCCTAAACTATTGCAAATCAATTGTTACAATAGCTTTCCATAGAACATTATTTTGAACTGGGGGTTCCATTCTTTGTTTCAGTCTCCCATGTGTTCAGGAAGAGAAAAGAAATTCAACTGGTCACAGCCAGAAAACAGGTAGTTGGTTTTTTTTCGTTTGTGTGGTTCTTGATTTTTTTGGGGCTAATTTTGGAAATGCTTTTTATTTGCTAATTTTATTTTTCTAGATTGGATGCTAGACACTGATCTGCAAAGTGCCTCAGTAGTGTGCTTTATCTGTCAAAATTTAAATCTACAATTATTTTTTATGTGCAATTGTTAGTACTTTCTACAGTGAGAATAAAGATGAGGGCCCACTGTTGTGTGTGTTGCCTTTTCATTTGTGGTGAAGCAGCCTTTCTAGATGGAAGTAAATAATACGGAATTTGAAGCCCGTTCTGAAATAGCAGTTGTTTATTTAAATAAGCGTATGGGGTTTACAAACAGTATTTTGTATTTCTAACCTATGTCCCACAGTTCTTTGGTGATGGTTGAATTAGTTTAGTAATTACTTCCCTCTGTCTGGAGTAGCTGAGCAATTAGTAGAATAATCATTAAAGTAATTACTTGTTTATTGACTAAGAGCAATCTTGATAGCAAAAATCTATGCATGTTAGCAAATGAAAATGTGAGAGGTTTTCTGGTACAGAACAGGTTCACCAGGCAGAATTTAAGGAAAATGAAGCATATATGGAATCTTAAACTGAGAAAGACTCAACAATGTTTTCATATTTTATAAAGTATTACATCTTTGTCAAGTATTATATGCTAAAGAAGGCCTGATTCATCAGTCCAACAGATTACTCACAAATATCTGCACATACCACCTGGAATCTGTAGAACTGTACCAGTCTTACTTGTGCAGTGTGGACCACAAAGATGGATTCTGTAATTTGCCTTCCCTCGTTCCCTATGACAGGCACTGTGCCAGGGCTTAATTTCTCAGAACGTTGTTTGACTCAGGCTAGCTGTAAAGAAATGGCAAATTCCTTTAGTTGGACATGCTAGTAATTTGTCAGAAGTAGAAGCTTTTGCACCATGGATATTGGATTATTCTTTAAAGTAAGACAACCTAAATGCTGAAAATGCTGAGCCCATGAGGACTGTGCAGGGTCTTATGCAGACTTAGCTCAGTGGGTGTCTGTGAGAGAGCTGCTCCTAAATTAGCATATGGGAGCTACTAATACTCAAGCCCTACACAGTTGACTCAGTGAAACTCTTCAGTACAATCTTCAGTAGTTCAGTGAATGGGTCTTCAGTTCAGAAAGGCACCCTACATTATCAGTGGAGTTGGGCTTTCACAATGGTTTGCTTTTAGCCCATATGCTTGAACTGTGACCACAGGAAAATTGAAGCCCATTTTTGGCTTTTGAATGTGCTTAAAACCCAGCAAAATTTAGCTACTGACATTCCCTGCCCCCATGTCCCATGGGCTGTGTATGATCCCCATTACAATATAGTAGACTTATCTTTATGGAGCATTCAGCTAGGCATGTAGTATACATGCTGTCTCTAGGTTTCCTCATAGCTGCTTTGGAGAAAATTTGAGTATATTTTGCTAAATATTTTAAGAATCACTCAATTCTCCTCCTTAGGCATCGTGTATTTGAAAGCTTATGCATGAGCAAACTTTGAAAATACTATTGGTAATATAATTCAGACCTATAGCTTGCATCATACAAAACATCACAGGAGAGAGGTCATGGTCATATGAGAAGTTCCTAGCACTCAAAGGCAATTTTTGGAAAGCAGTCTTGTCTTGTGAGTGTCCTTCTGTGATTAAATCTGAGTCTTGACAATCTTCACGCTGCCATTAGCATATTATTGGCTATAATGGCATCACAGTTTACATTTCCCATATTTAAACTCTCCAGTAATATCTCCTTGAGGAGCACATATATTTTGAGATTGTCACGTGGAAAGTGCAGCCTCTCCAATGTAGATTTGCACAGGAAACATAAGTGCGTTGTCTTAGTAACTGGCAGAGCCTGCTGCAAAGCGTATAGGGATCCTCCCAGAAAATGGTTGGAGTTCTTCCCAGGTGGCAAGGGTTTGTGTCAAGTCTTTGATTTTCCAGTAAGGTGGGCTAATAAGAAACCATGACTAACCATGTCAGGTTGCTCAACATTGTTCTTTTGACTTCTGTACTCTGTACTGGGCCTATTGTGATTCTTTCAGCTGAAACAACTCTTTTCTCTTACTATTTCTTTGTAGTATTTCCCCTGAGTACAGAACTACTCCATTTCACTTTTACATCTAATTTAAGTGGTTGGAGGTCAGCCAGGTAGACTGGTGAGCTACAGCCAGGCCATTTTATAATCCTGAGCTACTTAACAGTGAAGATTCTCTGTAGAGATTACAGTATTATATTAGAACTACTCTCCATACATCCAAAGTGTAATAAATGTTTGTGCTTGAAGGGAGCAAATGGTAGGGCAGGAAGTGTTTCATCTGCATTGAATTAAGATTGTTCTAATTGCCCACAGTGGCAATTGAGGAAAGCATCATGTAGCTTAGGGGAATTGAGAGTGAAGCAAAGGAAGTAAAACTGCAGCAGGAATGTTGTTTTCAAGAGTTCTAGCTCCTCAGCTAGCCTTGCCTTTGAATTTAAGAAGCAGGGTGTGCTTCAGGGATTCAGCTGGAGGAAGAAAGGGGCCCCAGGTACTAAAATATCATAGCTGTAGTTGGGTATATAATTTCATAGTACCATACAATATTTGAATAAACAATTCACAATTGCACCTTAGCATTAAATTTGTAATAAAGTTTAGTCTTTAAATGTAGCCCTTATAGAAAATGAAGCTACTAAATACAGCTGTTATTTTTAACTTTATTTTTAGAGAGTACTGAAAAGAATAAGATAGAAAACCACCAAAAGTTAGATTTTTTTTTTTTTTCTGGAAATAACATATTTTATATCTCCTGTGGCAAATAAGGATATATAATTCTTCGGAGTTTCAAGATACTCTCAAAATTAGTTTCATAGTTATTCTAGTGCGTATTTCTCTGGCTTATTTATACCAATCTCTTAATTTTTTTTCTTATCCTAACTTTTGTTAGATCAGTGTTTAAAATAGTAATGACTTGGAAATGGCTTTAAAGATAAATCACAGTACCACACCAAAACAATATGTAATTGCAAAAGCATAAAATACAGATTTTTTTTTTTAATAAGTAGAAAAGAGTTTTTTGTATAAATTTAATTTTCCAGTTTTACCATGTTATAAAGGCCCTGCTCAAAATATTAATTTTCTGCATAAATAATTGTAATCTTTTTCTCTGAAACTTTGTCTTCTCCCAACAGGGAACTGTAAAATGGCACAGTAATGTGAACTGGGTTACCTTCTCACCAGTAGCAATAAATGGTATTCTAGGAAACCTAATAAAGATGATGGTAATGGAAATGTAGACAATAAAAATCCCAGTAAAATTTTCTCTTTGTTTAAAGTATGGCTTTCTGCAGGTAGAGCACAAGGGAATTTGTCTGCTGGGAATCACTAGCTGTCCCAACACTGCTTCCTGATGAGTGTGAACAAAAACTGATCATGGCATAGTGAAAATTCATTACTATAATCACTGCACCTTAGATACCTGAAAAAATGCCTCTGATATCTCAAACCTATCAATTTATCTGAAGTCTAAAGAGGAGGAAAGCATTGCTGAATATTATTAAATCTTACTGACAAGGAGAAATTGTTTTCTGTAATATAAGATTTTTAAAATATAAGATTTTTTAAAGTCCCTTCTTTTTCCTAGCAGGTATAAGATTTCAAAAATGCTGTTTGCACTGAAAATAAGCAAAAATTTGCTGAAAAGACTCAGGAGGGTTCTCTGCTATTCAGTCATGCACAGAAATGAAAGCACCCCATCTTTCATTTAAGAAATCCAGGAGGTAAGAGCAGCAGCAGACCTGTGCTTATGTCAAGAAGGAAGTGAGGGAAATTGTCCCATTACAGAGTCCTCCTTCTTTAGACTGATCTTTAATTGCTTAAAGAGCTGTTTTCTCTTTATGACTACCAGATTAGTAAAAAGCTGTCATATCACTTATAAAGTGAGATGAAAAGTACTCTACGGACTGTACAAGGTAGCCACTGCTTGCTGTGCAGGGACAATACTTGTCACTGTCTGCATTGTACTGCTCTTTTCTGGAAGAGTCATCTTCTCTCAGTTCCTCCCCAGACAGCAGTGAGCTAATGCCTGAATTGTCTTCATTTGTACAGCTATGATGCCATGCTGTCAGGAATGCTCTCTTGTCCCTTTTAAGAGATTAAGCCATATGACAACAACAAAGCATCAATTACAAAATTCAGTCCATCTCTAATACGAGTGTAGTGCTCTTCCATGCCTCTTCTACTCATTTGATTAGCTTTCCTTCCATTTCCATTCAGGATGGGATAAAGAATTTTCACTTTTGTGTTTCCTGCAGGTGCAAACATATGTATGTTCAGTTCAGCCTGATCTAAGTATAATCTCATAATTGGTTCAGCTAAGTGAGACACCAGAAAGGCTGTCCCACCTACTGAGAAGCAGCGGGACAGTACATTTGAGTAAGTGTTATGGGCAACCTCATGTCTTTCACTTGAGACACACAGGCCCACTATGCTATTCTCTGCCTGCTCTTCCAACCTAAACTGCAGGAGTAGCTGAATAACCTTCAGCAGGAGAAAAAAAACTACATAATTGGATAGGTTTACAGTACAGCCATAAGAAGGACTTCAGGAAAAATGACTCCACACCAATATCACTGTGGGTTGATCCAGTATTTACTCTGCTTTAATAAATGATCCTGAATCTGCCCATAGATTCAAGATCTAGAGAAGCACTAATAGTAGCACTAAGACAAAATGTTAGGCTGATCATCCAGAGCAGCATGGCTTGAAAAACCCAAGTGTGAGGATTCTGAAGATAAAGAATTTCCTCTGAATAGGAACTGCAGTGCACACAACTGGGTGCTTCTGTCAGGATGTCTTTGTAAGCTGCTGCCCTGATGAATGTCTGAATGTGATGCAAGACATCTGTTCACCAACCTCACCAATCACGCACAACATGATATTTTGGGACAAATTTAATCACTTCTCCCTCTTTCAGCTTTTTCTAACGCATCTGTGTGTGTAATACCAAAGAACAGCATCCAATGTAATTCCAATTTATTTACTTGAAATACTGTGGATAATTCTTTGTTCTTACTTGAAAAGATTGCTTGCTGAAGTATGGATACCATATTGTTTGAGGAGAATATATATGGAATCAGATTCTTATTTAGACTATGGTCTCTTGGCAGTGAAAAGAGTATAAATTACACCTTCATCCACAAGAAAGTTATTTGCACTCCGAGAGCTATTTAAAGGTATCATAGTATTGAATAAGAATTGGAACCTTTGAGACATTTCTGATACAGATTCTGACAGAAAACTGCATTCTTTTCTCCTTGCTGCTTGGACATTCTATTTTCACATTTTCTGCTGCTTGTATGTCAGGACAGTCTAGCGTGAATATGAGACATAGTGGCTTCTTCACAGTAAAGAAAAGAAAACTTAATTTTCTGCTTCAGAAAACAGAATTTCGGGCTCAGAAGGTCATCAAATACCAGTCTCCTCAATGGAGAAAAAACAATGAAAGTATTCTAAAGGAAAACTCTCATATGTCATTAGATCCTAACAAGCTGACTTTTGGTGATGTGTATCAGGGAAGATGGAGAAAGTACAGAAGGCAGATTTGTAACTCTGCAAAAAGACTGGTGCCACTTAAAAAAAAAAAAAAAGTATGTATTTATTGCATCCCACACTGATGTAGCTTAACTGCAGTTGAGAATCCTTCTTCAAATGTTTGTAACTGATTACGTGAACTATTTAACTGTTGTTGAAGCTATGTTTAAAGGAAACAGACTACTGCAACTTTATATACATGTTTTGAACTATTATGAAACAGAAAACAGTTTCTTTTTCTCTTAAAATTTCACACATTGAAGAGTGGAAGACAACTTCTAACTGTCTTTATAAGCATGTATACAAGCTCACACAGTGAGCTAAACAGCTCACCTAATTCAAACACTGTTCAAAAAATTGCAGGAACAGCTTTCTTTTCTGCTTTGGACTGATGACCACACTACTTTGTGTTTTCTCAAAGCTGCTCCATATTGTGCTAAAATAAACAAAAAAATGTAACACACTAGCAGAAGCATAACTTGGATTCACTAGGTCTCCTACAGAGAGTGGAAGGAAGAACAGGCAACCTAGAACAAATAGAAAAAAAGTATTCATGCAACCAGAGATGAGGTTAGGAAAGCTAAAGCACAGCTAGAATTGAATCTGGCTAGGGGAACAAGAAGAACTTCTTCAGATATATTAATGAGAAAAGGAGGACTAGGGAGAATGTAGGACCCTTCCAGAAGGGAAATGGAGAGCTGGTGACAAAGGATATGGATAAGGCTGAGGTGCTCAATGATTTCATTGCTTCAGCCTTCAACACAAAGGATCCAACCACAATGTCCAAGTCTCAGGCAGCAAAAGTAAGGGCTGGGAGAAGGAAGATCTGTCCACTATAATTGAAGATCATGCTTATGAGCACCTAAGGAATCTGAATGTGCACAAGTCCATGGGGCCTGATGAGATCCACCCACAGGTCTTGAAGAAACTTGGCAGATGAAGTTGTTAAACGACTGTCCATCATATTTGAAAGGTCATAGGAGACTGGTGAAGTTCCTGCTAACTGGAAAAGGGCAAACATAACAATCATCTTCAAGAAGGGCAAAGAAGATGACACTGAGAACTACAGACCAGTCAGTGTCACCTCTGTGCCTGGCAGGATCATGGAGCAGATCCTCCTGAAGACAGACTCTGCTAAGGCAAATAGAAAACAAAGAAAAGGTGATTGATAGTAACCAGCATGGCTTCACCAAGGGCAAATGATGCCTGAACAACTTTGGTGGCTTTTTATGATGAAATCATAGCACTGGTGGACAAAGGAAGGGCAACTGATATCTCATCTACCTGGAACTGAGTAAGGCATCTGACTCTGTCCCACATGACATCCTGGTAATCAAACTGGAAAAACACAGACTTGATGGGTGGACAACTCACTGGATAAGGAATTGGCTGGATGGTCGCACGCAGAGAGTGGTGATCAAGGGCACAATGTCCACCTGGAGACCAGTGACAAGTGGCATCCTTCAGGGGTCAGTGCTGGGACCAGTGCTGTTTAACATCTTTGTCAGCAACATGGACAGAGGAATGGAGTGCACCCTCAGCAAGTTTGCAGATGACACCAAGCTGTGTGGCACAGTGGACATGCTGGAAGGCAGGGATCCATCCAGAGGGACCTGGACAGGCTGGAGAGGTGGGTCCAGGCCAACTTAATGAAATTCAACAAGGCCAAGTGTAAGGTCCTGCACCTTGGTCAGTGCAATTCCAAGTGCAAATCCAGGCTGGGTGGCAAATGACTGGAGAGCAGCCCTGATGAAAAGGACCTGGGGGTCTGGGTTGATTAAAAGCTCAACATGAGCTGGCAGTGTGCGAGTGCAGCCCAGACAGTGTGGCTAGCAGGACAGGGGAAGTGATTCTCCCCCTTTGCTCTCATCAGACCCCACCTGGAGTACTGTGTACAATTCTGGAGCCCAAACATGGAACTGTTGGACTAAGTCCAGAGGAAGGCCATGAAGATGATCAGAGGACTGAAGCACCTCTGCTATGAGGACAGGCTATGAGAGTTGGGGCTCTTCAGCCTGGAGAAGAGCAGGCTTCAAGGAGATGTTAGAATAGCCTTCCAGTATCTGAAGGGAGCCTACAGGAGGGCTGGGGAGGGACTATTCACAAGGTCTTGTAATGGCAGGACAAGGAGTAATGGGTTTAAACTGAAAGAGGGGAGAGCAGGGCGATTTTAATGAGGTGTTAGGAGAAAGTTCTTTACGGTGAGGATGGCGAGACACTGGAACAGGTTGCCCAGGTTGGCAAGCTCCTGCCAGGAGGTTGTAGATGCTCCCTCCCTGGAGGTGTTCAATGCCAGGTTGGTTGAGGCCTTGAGCAACCTGTTCTATTGGGAGGTGTCCCTGCCTATTGCGAGGGGTTTGAACTAGATGATCTTTGAGGTCCCTTCTAACCTAAACCATTCTATGATTCTGTCATCTCTGGGATGTGCTGTTTTTCAAACTCTTTCCCTCTGTGAGGCAGTGAATGCGTGTATTTTATTCTGGAAAGCAGAACAGCTTCAACAGATAAGTAAGTGTAACAGACAAAAAGCTGAAACAATGAAATCCTAAATCACATGGATTATAAAATAGTGACTTTTGCAAGGCTTATAAATGCACTACATTGAGGAGATTTTCAAAGGAAAAAGGTCTTGCTATTCTTTAACTGCCCCTCTCCTAAAAAGCATGCCCTATCCAAAGCCCTTTTATAGTAGTTATACTAATATTTATTGAACTGAAATAAAGACTGAAGAAAGAAAACAGAGAATAGAATCACAAGGGGAGTTTGCCAGAATTTATGTTGATGCATTTAAGAAGGCAACTTTAGAGTCTGAGGGGGAAAAATTAAGGTAGAACTCTAAAGCACCTTGGCACCAAGTGGAAAAAATAAACTTTATCTAGCCTAGCTTGTTTCCTGTATATGAGTATTTAAGATGGCTTGCTTACCTTAATTTATTTAGAAATAGTCTAAATGAAAGCAGAGTTTTAAAATCTTACTGATAAAATAGCCTCTGAATTTAATGGAAAGAAATTCAGCAGGTCAAATACCAACTTTCAACATCACCTATTTGAATTATTTTTAAATAATGGAAATTGAATTAATTTGCTTCTGGTTCTATACTTCCATGAATATAGATCATTATGTATACATTATTTCCTTACTTTATAAAACATGTCTTAGCAGAACAACTTCTTCATCAGTATTGAGAGTGGAATATTTCAGCACTGTTGATGTTCTGCCACTACACTATGTAATTATAAGTTGCGATAGACAACTACTTGCGGATATCAAACCAAGAAGGATTTCTAGCTTCTTTGTAATACATAAAAGCAGATAACCAAGATTTTGGTTAATTTTTAGTATTATCTGAGGTAAAGAATTAAATTTTATAACTATTGGTGTAACTTAAAATTTAATTTTTTTAAGGCAGTAAATCAGGACAAAAATCAGAGCCTCTTACTCTATATTCAGATCAGTTCAACTACGAAAACTTGATTTTTTAAAAGTTTGAACTTAAAGAAATCTAAAAGCCAAATTACCTCTGAAAGCATGTAGTGGTTGTAGAATAGATTAATGTGTCTCAGAATACGTTAGCAATGAAGTTACAGAACACTCGCATCAAGTTTTCCTACAACATTTCCTGGTCTATTAAGTACTTGGTTCCACAGATCTGTAGAAATGTAATTCCAGAACACTAGAAATATTGCACAGAAGTCTGCAGATTCTGGAAGCATCATTTGCTAAACATAGTACATCCACTGTGCCTCAAATAGTTCAACAGGAAATAAAAATGGAAATCAAAGCTATGTGGTTAAAAACACAACTTGCAAAACCCCAAGAGCAACCTATGTGTTAAGGGTTCTCACAAAGCATATAACATTGAAGCATGGAATCCAGGATGGTTCTTGCGTGCACAAAACATTGACTGAGCCATACTCATGGGGATAAAAATGGCAGTAGAAGATGTACAAAGTGAATTCTGTCCCAGAACAAGTTATGCACACAAAAAGGCTGCATGTATTTCATTAATCTGTAATAATCTAAGTAAGTAATGATTTATAACTTCATTGGTTAGTTATTGCTTGGCTGGATTTAGTGAATCCCAATTAAGTCTGCCTGCCTACTATCAAGAGAAGTAAATATACCTCAAATGGCACTCTTTTTCCCGATGTGTCTTCTTGTGCCTACTGCAAACCTACTGGATGATTGATCATTTCTAAAGGTAAACTGTATATTGAAAAATATTAATTCTGGACATACATTGCTTAACTTACTGCTGAGACTTGGTTATAAAGGGAAGACTTGGTTATAAAGGGGAAACAATCTCAAGACATAAACCAAACTCAATGTGAAGGTTTAAGCCCACCTTGGACCCCCTGTCTTTTCCCAAGGAATGGTTTCACCCTTTTCCCAGGTTGCATGGTTAGGCACTCCCACTTCCTGCTAGGATTTTGGGACTATAAGAGGGGGAACCCAGTTCCCCCCCCCGGCTCTTTTTCTCTCTTCTGCTTCTTCTCCTCTTCCCCTGGTGCCGGCAGGTCGAGCAGCTGCTGGCGCTCTGTGCTGCTGCAGCACGTGTCTCCCTGCCGCCCTGTGTTCCAGCACCGTTAGTGTCTGCTGAAGACTGGGACTGAGACTTTTCGCTATAGGATTCCTGCATCCTGCTTTCCAAAGCCAATCGAACTTCAGCTGCCTGCCGCGGTTGTATTTTCTTCCCTTTTCCCCCTTCTCCCTGGTCTCTGTACCCTTTTCCCTTATTCCCCATATCCCAAAGCTTGTTTCCCTTTCTCCCACCTGCTGTAAAAAATCCCTTTCCCTCTTGCTTGTTGTTAAAGTTTACCCTTTTTACTTCCAAATCGTTTCTTTGAGTTTTTATTGGGCTTTTGGGCTCAGGGTGGGGGCAGCTAGCCTCAACCCAATACACTTGGTTATAAAGGGAAGACTTGGTTATAAAGGGGAAACAATCTCAAGACATAAACCAAACTCAACCCTTAAACTACACATAATGATGTAAGGAATCTCCGGAGAGTGTAACTGAGACAACAAACAGCTTCATGGCAAGGATAGCATGCAGAAGTACATTAAGTCATGAAGCCACAGAGTAAAGGAACTGGAGTAAAAAAAAACAACAAAAAACAAGGGGGCATCCAGTGAAGAAAGAGAGAGATTTCTGTGCCACTGATTGAAGACCTAAATAGGAATGTATGTAACTAAGGAGGAACATTAGAGAGAATACAGGAAAAGAGTCCCATTTTCTCTGATTCCATTTAGAGAAAGTAGCACTTGAAGAACAGAGGAACTGAAAAAGAAAATTGGAATACTAGTGCATGGAGCAAGAAGAAACAATTAGTAAAATATTTACCCTTATCTTAGATTAATGATTTAAATTTTATGGTTGTTATAGGTTATTGATAAACATGAAAAATTCCAGCTCTCCCTAGTGCCTGACTGATTTTCTCCTTCCTCAGCTAATAAAATCTAAACTCTATTTTGCATTCACACTGGATCCAAGACTGTAAATATCTGTAAATAGCAGATACTGATATGCATGGATGGATTGTGTTCTCCCTTTGATGGAAGCTTTCCGTTCTCTTTCTGCAGGTCACAGAAAAAGTGATGGCCCTTTTCTGCTGTCTCATGATGCAATTGTATTATCAACAATGCAATATGGAAGAAGATTTCAGCTGAAAAAACATGATGATGTACCATACTCATCTTGGTTTTGCATCATCCTCATCTTTCAGCTGATAATACAGGTCCCACCCATAGCTACCTTTTATTGAAAAGTTTGTGTGTTTTGCCACTTTATGTCACCTTGATTAGGAATAAGTAGTTTGTTTTCTGTTTCTTTCTTTTTCTCACATGTTACACATTTTACCTCCCCAGATTAATTTTCTCAGACTTTTTTCATTCTGTCTTGCTCCTCATCCAGTAAGTCAACCCTGGAAGCTAGTCTATTCAAATGTTACTACCACTACATCCTTTGCAACCTCCAAATCTAGCAGATTTTAATAAGTTTCAGGGTCAGCATGTGGTCAATCTCTTTGTCTTTGGACAGTGACAGTCACAGATAAATCAAGGTCTTGACAAATAATTGATATTTGTTTAGAAAATCAATCATACTTGATTTTCTAAACACATTTAGATCAGATGGACTGTTGCCTTAAAAAGAAACTAAATATGCATGCCAATGTTAATTGGAAAAAAAAAAAAAGGCTGCAGATTTGGAGCCACTGAGTTTCAAGCCACCAGTAGTTTTACAATGTAACTTCATGGTTAATTCGGTTTTCCTTTAAAAAAGTTTGAAGTCTACTCCAAACAATAGGAACAAAGTTATTTGTGGTCTTCCATACCACTGTGCTGCTACTCTGCCTCCAACCAACATTGCTAGATAATGAAGCTGTTCATTCACTTTTATGTCCATCAAGGTTTTTGGGTTCTTCTCCTAGTGATCACCATCACTATTGGTTTTCCCTGTGACTGTGATGATGTCTCTCACCTGATAGTGAAAAACTCTCTATTTCATTACCCATTGCCCAAACTATTTAGTGCCCAGGCTGAGAACATAATATAAGTACAGATTCCATTTGAATTTTACACACACACATACAGATATACACACATAGTTAGCCATGATTTTGGCTTCTTAAGAAAAGATCACAAATAATCATGTTGCCGGTATGAAATGTATCGCTTAAATGTTCAGAAATCAAGTTATATTAACACTAGCATTAACTGCTGAAAATTGGCAGAACCACCATTAACAGATGAAGCTTCTCTAAATTAAATGCTTAATTTGTAATTTTTATATCAAAATTAAAGCATGGGAAATGGCAAACTCAGCTTCAGAAATGCATATTTTTGGTGATGAAGTAAGTGAAAATTAATTTTCCACTAAATAAAACTCAATTACATGTTTTGTTACATGTGATTTTACAAATGGAAATCAGCATTTGACCTACCATTTATCAAAAGATACGTAGGCAATTCTAAAAGAAATAAGGAAATATGTAAGTGGTTCCAAAGAGAACCACCTCTATTTGAAATCTATACTTGCATTTTCTACTGTATAATAGAAACTGTACAATATTTATAAATTACTGTATTATATTCCTGCTGAGTAACAGGTTCAAAACATCATGAAGAAAGGGGGGTTTTATTCAGTATATAACGTTGCAGAAACTAAAAATGAAATTGTGGTACAAAGAAGAAATATTAATGGAAATTGGATTGCTCAATGGATGTTAACATAAGGGATGGCATAATCTCTGTTTCAGAATGAATTTCATTCAAAGATTCCTTCCCACCAGCAAAGAATTCCATTGTATGTGTCCTGGTCCTACACAAATTCCCTTTGAGCAGTTTCACAAGCTATGAGCAAGAAGATTTTCCACATCTGACTGTGTGGAAGTTTCTAATATTAAACAGAAACTTTTAACAACTACAGTAAGGCTGAGCTGTCCTTGCAGAAGGCACATATAGAAGGCATTGCAACAGCTAAAAGAAGTGACAATCAAGAGTAATGTGTCATGTTCTTAAAATAATGTAGCTTTTCATATTTGCCTGTGCTATGTTCTTAGTGACACTGAAGGGCTGCCTTCATATTGGACCTGCATAAAGCAGAAACTGGTAACTTCTTTCAGAGACACTGCATATGACAGTCTTGTTCAGGGATTTCAGTAGGGGCTAAACCTAGCTGTCAAAAACTGCAGCTGAGTTATGCTTAGGCATATGCACATGAAAGCAAGTACGCGCAAAGTCTGAAAATGTTCATTATATCATGGGTTTTTTTTAAATCCTGATAAGTTATCTCCTTAGACTAAATTCTTACATTTATTCTTAAAACCTGCTGCTCACTGGACTTTATCCTGCACTGAGCAAGGTAGTAACACTTGATCTTCTTCAGCTGTGTCTTCATTGTTTATGTAATGCTGAGGTGTTCTATATAGGAGTCAAAGAATAATCACCGGGAGACAGGTATATTTCTAGCCAACTGTTCAAAGTCTAGACACATTGAGCAAAGTAGCAGATTAATGGGTTTGGGCTTTTTGCTGTTTCTTTTTTTTTTTCTCTCTCCCAAGGCTTGACAGTAGATATTCATTTCCCTACAACTGCATGTATATTTGAATTTTGTTGATAGTAAAATAATCATCAGACCATTTTAAAGCAAAACAAAAAAACCCTAGAACTTTCAATGAGCTTACCAAAAGCTCTCTTCAGTCCAGACTACAAGGATTAGACCTCTCAGCACAGTATTTCAAAGCCAAATATTTAACATTAATATTAATCATATTATTTTATACTCAAGAATAATTTTGTGGCCATGGTGTATGTTTTAATTAGTGCTGCTACAGTTTCCAGTGGTTTACAGTCTGATAGAAAAATTCTCAGCAATAAGATAGTCCACAGACTGAGATAAGTCTGCCTAAGCCATAAATATTTTCATTATGGGCCATTATTTCTAGNGCCTTTTTTTTTAAAAAAAAAAAAAAAAAAAAAGTAACTTTGTTTTACATCCTGTTGCTTACCTGCAGACTTAATATTCAATATGTTTTGGATTAAAGAGTAGTCGGTAAGATTATGAAAGTATTGATTTGATGCTTTGAAGGCATGACTACATTCAGCTGTAGCAAAATATATATATGTCGCATATAATGAGCTTTTAAAATCTCCCTAACCATGTATTTGTTGAACTGAAGCTATTTTACTTTGTCACATCAAATGAAGATGAAAATACCAAATTTTTAAAGCAGTATCCACTATTGATATGAAGTTAGCAGCTGTGCGAATTAAAAAAAAAAAAAAGCAGCATTAGTTTATTTTCTGTAGCACTAAACAGTGTTTGCAGTATGGTTTGCCTATCTGTAGGTTTCATGTAAATAAAAGCCTTAATGATGGACTACTATTTGAATAATGCTCTGCTTTCCCACCTGCCCAGAGAGGAGGTGGAAGCCTCAACATTAACTTTGTAGAAGTGCAAGTTGATCACGGAGGCTCAGCCAAAAGTATGATCCTGTGGCCTTATTAATCTTTATAAAAGTCCATCAGAGGTACCAGTGAGGCAGCAAAAAAAACAAAAACAAAAAAACCCCAAACCACAAACCTATGCTGAAATTAACATCCAGTACTAACTACAGGCCACAGAACAAGACTGTTGTGTTATTCTAACTGGTAATTTTTTTGGCGGACCCCAAGACAGCACTTCAAGGCTCACAAAACAAAACTCCAATCTGAAGCTTAGTCATATAATCATAGAATCTCTTTGGTTGGAAAAGTTCTTTAAGATCATCAAGTCCAACCATTCTCTAACTCTACCAAGTCTAGTGACAAACCATATCTCTCAGCAGCACAATCTTGTGACTTTTAAACACCTCCAGGGATAAAGATTCAACTACGTCCTTTGGCAGTCTGTTGCAGTGTTTTAACAACCCTTTTAGTGAAGAAATAGAAGAAAAATAGCACAATCCACTCCAGACAACAGGTGAGCAGTTAAATAAAGCACATAGCTATGCACGTCTGACAGCAGGCATGACCCACCTTACTGAACCCTGCCACAGGATGATGCTCTTGCTTTAGAGCTCCAGAGGCTCAATTTCCATCTCATGTTCCCATTAAAGACTAATGGTGAAGTGTCGTGGTGAAGAAGACAGAGAAGGCAGAGAAACAAAAGTTAAACAGAAGATCCTTACACATCCATGACACAGACATGGCAATGATGGTGTTTGATGATACATGGATATTAGTTATGACTGAAGGTAGCCAAAGGCCCTAGGGATTTTTTTTTTTTCTCTCACATTTCCATCCACTGCATCAATGGAGACTGCACTAAAATGAGCACACCCCTGGGCAGACATAGCCAGCAAATTTTGACACCTATTAACAACACTTGACAACTCTTGCACAGCCTCTAGAAATTTGACACTACCACCTTTCCTTTAGCTTCTAACCCACTATCCTTCACCTTGTGCTCTATTTGTTCTTAATAAAAGGCCAGCTTCAAAACTGATAATGTCCATCTCCTCTCTGACAGGGAAAGAAGCAGCCCTGAATGCTCTTGTCTATCCTTGAAAACCCTGGGCAACTATTTCATAGCCTCAGGAAATTTGAGGGTACCACCTTAACTTTAGCTTCTAACTCACAATGCTTCACTTCATGCCCTATGTTTGAAGGCTATAGGGATAAATCACATAACCTCAGTGTTTCCCTTTAGAGAGTACAGTCAGAAGGTATGCCCATCGGAGACGTTCAAGACACTGTGGTGGAAGGTCCAAATTACGCCTGAATATTAGATCCGATACACGTGCCTGAATATGCGCCTTGCCTCCCTCTTTCACTCTTTATCCTGGGGTTGCAAGGGCGGGAAACAAAGGCATTGGTGCCTCTCTGTCTGTAACGCAGATACCATATTTGGTCTTGTTTTGCAGTTTCATTGCTTCTGGGGTAAACAAAGACCATGGGGCTAGGCATGTGCATCTTCTTTTTCGGGTAGTATAACACTGGGTTGGTTCCAGGGATGTTTTTTCCTCTTGCAACTGGTGGCCAAAATGCTTTGAAACCACGCAAAATTGTTTGTTTACCACCTGCTACCTTGCTTGCCTGCTACCTGTGTGCCTGACGTGCTGCGTGAGCCCGGGGACTTGACCCCCCCTGCGAAGGGCAGAACCTGTCTTTGACTTCCAGTCACGGCCTGAGGCAGTCTGAGTCCTCTTGTCTGGGGCAAAAGGCAACTAATAGCCTAGAAACCGCTTAGCAACTGCAAGATCGGGATCACCAGCCCGACACCTGAACCGGGGCTGATCCTTGCCGTGCATCGCACCCAAACGGAGTGTTCCAGCCCGCAAACTTGGACTCTACTCGGTCCAAAAGGCTGACTGCTTCCGCGATTTCCTGAGACCCACAGAGAATTCCTCTCGTGCTTGTGAACCCTGTCCGACGGCACGCTCCAAGTCGAGCTATGGCAAGCAGCAAGCCCAGTATCACCATGTAGCAAGAACTACTAATCTCCTGTTTATGCCTCTACATACACCCCACGGACCATAAAGAAGAAAGTAAATCCTAGTCTCTCTCTTCCAAAGTTTATAAAAGTTCAGGTTCAGTCTTCAAGAAGCAAGTTTTGCTGCAAACCTCTAATTGTTTAAATTTACTAAAACTTTTTCTTAAATTCATTTAGCTCAATTAAATTGTATATATACATTCTGCAAAACTAGTTCAACCAACTGCATAATGGAATCAGTGTGTGTTTATTGTAAATAAGGTTGGGGGAATTTTCTTTTTATATATATGTATTAAATAAATATTGAATAATTTTATACTGGTCTGATTACAATTCATATTCACCAAAATTAAATTCCTCCATTACAGACACAGATCTTTGAACTAGAGGGAGAAGTTAGCACCATACACAGGTGTGGTGGTTTTGCCCTGGCTGGGGGGCCAAATGTCCAGCAAAGCCATTCTATCACTCCCCCTCTTAAATGAACAGGTGAGAAAGGAATATATAAAAGCCAGTCATAAATAGAAGCAATTTAATAATGACAGCAAGCAAAAGCAATAGACCACATGGAAGCCAAAGCAGAGAGAGCGATGTTAATCTTTACTTCCCATTAGCTGGACAATGTTTGGTCTCGGGAAGCAAGGCTCTCTATGCTTGGTGGTTACTTTCAGAGAACAAATGCCATGGATGAATCTTCCCCTGGACTTCTGAGCTGATGTCATATGGCATGGAACACCTCTTTGGCCAGTCTGGATCAGCTGGATTGGCTGTGTTCTCTCAGCATCTTGGTCCGGGGAGATGGTGGAAAAAAACCCAGCCTGGGTGCTCAGTTTAGCAGTAGCCATAACCCTGGTGCATTATCAGTGCTCAGCTACAGCACCTCAAAACACAGCATTAGAAAGATTTTGAGGAGAATTAACCCCAGCTCAGCCCAGTTCTAACCTACTACAACAAGAGAATACATGCTAAACAAATACAAGGCATAAGCCCCATAAAGTGATAAAATCCAATAATGCAGCCTCGAGAAGGTATTGAGGACTTAAAAGCAGTAAAAGTGGAAAGCAAAGTTCAGCAACAACTCAACTGTAATGAGCACACACAAAAAAACCCCGTTCCATCTCAGACAACATCTGAAAATCAAAGTATGTGATGTTTTCTGCCCATTTAATGACCAAACACTGCACATAGGAAGAGGCTTGGGAAACAGTGCTGTGCATCCAGGTAAAGTAAAAAATTAATCAATCAACCTTTCCTGCATAGATGTTCCCAAAGCATGATGTGCATACAAAGAAGAACTTGCAGGAGGAAACAATTGGCATGATGATGGGGAACCTCCAGGTTTAGCCCCAGGCTGATAGAAGGAGAATTCATGCCTTTTCCTCTAGACTGCAATCCTGCTAGGAAATTGCCACTATGATCCCTCTACTGCTAAAATTAATTTAGACTTCAAAAGCTGGTATGAACCCTCTACCAACTTGATTTCTATATCAGATGCAGAACCATGGGGTAGCTAAAAATCAGCAGTTGATGATACTTAAATATTCAATGCATAAATATTAGCTAGGGTTTCTTCATCTTTTTCATTGAATATGGACTCAAGTTTGCTTAGTTAAAAGTTGGATTCAGGTCCAAATTTCAAAACCTTCAAAGTTATGAATCTATCTGGAGCCAGTAATCTAGTCCATAGGTCTCTGAGTCTGTGGGCTTTCATTTGAAGAAAGTAGTTTTTCTTCCAGATAGCTGGTCACCAGCTTTGTCAGCATAAGGTTCTGAGTGTGAGATCAGACACAGTGTGGTATGTGGGAGAGAAGAAAGTATCCTGGCAGGTAGCATCATTTTTCAAACTCTGTGACAGACACTTATATGTCTCCTATGAGCATTCTTCTGAGTAATACCAATTTTGGTCTACATTCTTGTCAAATGAGTATTACATTGATATCAGTACACATTTAAGTTGGAAATATTCTTAAAAATTCTTTCAGTACACATTTAAGTTGGAAATATTCTTTAAAATTAAAGCATGTTCTTGGAGTAAATGGTTTATAGAATACTACATATACATCTTTTTCAGTTCTATAGCAGACTTCTATGTTTAAAAAAAAAAAACCATAGACATTCAAGACCTTTTATAAAAAAAAAAAAATTGCACATATAGTAGAAAGGCATAAACATTTTTGTCTTATCTGACATTTCAAGGATATTCCCAGCATTTATAATAACAGTAAAACAGGTGGAACAAATCTCTGAAGGGTATAAAACAGAATATCCAATCTTTCCTAATTACTTTCCAAAATCTTTATGTCTACTTCACATCTGCCTCCTCCACATAGGCTGCATTTCCCCTAAGTAAACCTTGAAACAGTTGTTGCATTCTCAGGCTAAAAAGGAATGTGACATCTGGATCCAAAGTCAGCCAGATGGCAGTTATTCATTGAGGATGTACAATTTCAGTTTTCATTTGACCTGATGTGATCTGTGATGCTAACCCTAGTGAAGTGTGATACTCTGCTCAATGTACTCTTTCAGTTCTCTTTATTTGTGTATGTGCCAAGTTCTGTGTGGGTTGTCTGCTTCACAAGCAAGTCTATTGCTCAGCAGGTGAGATAAATTCTAGTGCAGAGAAGTGGCAATTCAGAAATAGAAAATCTATGAATACAAGACCAGATTTCTGGTACTTAAAGCCTTCCATCCCTCATATTCAGAGGATAAATAAATCTTTGAAGATAAAATAATTATGTACTGTGAATATTTTCTTAGAGCAAAACAGAACTACCCGTGACTGTAAGACTGCAAGTTAATGTCTAGAAAAGATTCCAAAGTCAACATCTATATGTGTATCTTTGTATATATACAGTAATTCCAGCAGAGCTATCAATATGGCTTTAAAATATTTTCCATCATTTCTTCTGCATTAAGGTAATCTGAATGTCTTTTGAAGTCAATCTATCATATGCACAACTCATGCCAAAGCTTTTCTTCTTTGGATGTCTGAGGTTTCATTCAGTTATATTTTAGGCATCTGAGATATTTAGAATGTATTTTTCTGGGCATAGTTTTAATGTCACTGCTGCTATTTAAAAAAATACTGTTTAAAACTTTGTGTATCCCACATGTAGAGCACCCTGGCTTTAAATGGACAAAATAAGAACTAGAGGATACTGAATGAAGTACTGTGCTGAGATCATTAGTACTATAGCTTGATTTACAATATCATGGATAGAATTGGATATTTTAAGAATTTACAACACAGATTATTTATAAAACTAGAAAAAACTTGATCTGCAGTACCACAGTGCTGGGTACATTCTCTTAATTGATGAGAAGCCCCATGAATAGGAGAAACAATTTCTAATTTCACAACAGAAGCAGAAGCCTTATTAGCCTTTCACGATAAGCTTATCAATTCAAAGGAAAATAATTTCCTGCTGCTGCAGACTGAATTACTTGATACACTTGGGAACAGATATCCCTCAATCCTCCCATTCTCATATAACATTATGAAATCAGCAGGTTTCGATGGAAGGGTTTGACTTTTAGAAAACCCTTGTAAGATGAAATTTGGGCAAATCCAGTTTTTGTGGCTATTGAGTGCAAAAATAAAAATCAACTGTATTTAATAAAATAAATTAAGGGGTGGATCATCTAAACAACTTACACTTCAGTAATTGCATTAATTGTGAAAGAATTACAATTACTGACACTGAATATGCTGGGAATTGTGGTCATGAGTTAAGTAAAAATATCAGTAAAGAACACGGTGGTATTTTATACCACTGGAGGGAATCATAAAGCACAGGCTACCTCTGCATTATGAACTAATGCAAGAGGTATATTTTCAAGGGGAGAGGTATTTCTGTTTTATCATGATGAATGCCAAGATTGGGAAAAATGATGTAGAAAAAGTAGGCAAGAATAATGAAAGGGAAGGGCTAGAAGGTAGTGGAATTCTGTATGGAAGGTCTTTCAAGCAGTATATGTATAATGTGACATTGCAGAGCTGCAGTCAGAATATCAGAGAGACACCTGCGCATAATCGGATGGAGACCAGTACAGAACAAAAGGAGAGTTTATTCTGGTGCAGCTTGCGATTCTTCAGCTGGAAGGTAAATGGATGAGAAGGCCTTGATTTGTTGAGTTTCAACTTTATTTATGTAGCAGCACACATATTGCAGGTACTAAAACCTGGTTTTAAGCACTGTCCAAAATAACAGAAGAACAAAATCTAAACATGAAGTAACAGACCAAATTGTAGTAAAACAGGTGTTAGCAATGTTATTGCAATACGTGAGAATAGAATATTAAGAAATAATTTTCCTAGATAAGGGCTGTTTAGGATAAGGAAAATAAATAATGCAAGCAAGGAATAATTTATACTAATTCAATAATAACTTAAAAAATCTGCAAGGAGATCAGAAGTTGCACCAAAATATGAGGAAATGGTATCGCACTTCACTCACGTAAGATGTACATCATTATCACTACAGCATGCCTACTAGCTCCCATCATAGGTACCCAGTTAAAGGTGACAATCCAGGTAGAAGAAAAGCAAGCAATTGCAGACAGAATACTATCAGAAACTATATAAGGATAAAGAACAGAATATTGATTGAGCAGGTAAAACAGAGCTAACAAGTTCCAAGGTAGGATGATGCACTAATATGGCTTCCTGAACGGTGGCAGTAAAAAAGTTGCTTTCTATACTCACTAAGCTATGGGAAACTGGAAGGCAGCCAGGTTCTTGGAGAAGATCAATGTATGTTCCAGGACCTAAGAAGGAGTTATAGAAGAAACAAACAACTACAAAATGTTGTTATTGATACTGAATGGAAGTAAGGTCATTACTCTGGAAAGGATTCAAAGATTTAAAAAGCAACTCAGAATATCAACATGAATTGGTCTGACATACACTTAGAAAAGGCACAGAGGAAAAATCTCAAGCCCATAATCAGTCCTGTTCACATATTTTAGTAATCTCTTTTTGTTGACTTCACCAAAGCATTTGACTCAGTGAGAAATGATTGGCTATGGCTGATGATGCTTAACATGGGTTTTCTATAACACTTAGAGGAGCTACTGTGTAAAACGAATCATAATCATAAATTTGCTATACAAGAAGTGAGAATAATGTAGAAATGGCTCTCAGATACAAAGCTGTATAGGGAAAATCTGAGTTGTATTGTCCTATCCAGTATTCTAACAGAGATGGCACAGAATAAAGCATTAAACATTTTGAACAGAGGGCTGTGTCTTTAGCTGTGCAGATGTAACACTGATTATCAGCTGGCCTGAGGATCCACAGAATGTGTTAGCATGCTGGAAGATATCTGAGGAGTCTAGATTATTGGTTAATCTCAAGAGATCATTCTATGGTTATAAGGGTGAAGAAAGAACATGAGAGTTGAACAGGTTATATATCCAACTCAGTACTGACTAAAATAATTTCCACAAAAAGAAAGAAATTAAGTATTACAGAATCAAAAAAGACATATTTAACAACAATTGGGAAATCCATGCTTCATGAAGACAGTAGCTTCCCAAAATACAACATATACATATGAGAGTTAGACGCTGACAAAAAAAGGTTACTTCAGAGATTTCATTTTCACTGTTTTACAGAAAAATAGCAGAGCAACAGATTTGGGGAAGGAGGTGGTAATGTTAGTGACATCAAATACAGCTGCCCCAGATGCAGAGCTGCAGTAACTATGGTTTCAGCTACATGGATGTTAAAGGAGAGCAAGGATGGCAATATGATTAACAGATAAGAAAACATAGAGTACTGGATTCAACTGCAAGTCATGCTAACAAAAAGACTAGCAAAGAGAAAAAATGTGTGGAAGTAAGTGGTATATCATGTCATAAAGTTAAGGAGAATTCATATGGATAATAAATTTTCTCAGAAGTGCACAAAGCCTCAGAAAATTCAAAGGTTCTCAAACAGGTATATAAAAAAAAAAATTAGTATAACCTGGTCATCTAGTTGACCTGATTACATAGCTCCAGTGCTGTACAGAGGTATCTGTGATCTGTGCCACCACTGACCCTCCTAGCAGGAAAGTGATGCCATCATGGAGGCCTATTTGGGTTAATACAATTTACTTCTTGTCAGACCCAGTAAGAGAGAGCAGAAAGGAAAATTCTCTGCCAGTTTTCTGTTTTACAGGCACTGCTGCATTTGGCTTTATATTTTTGCTAGCTTTTCCCTGTTGGTTCTTCATCACAGAATCATAGAATAGTTTGGGTTTGAAGGGGCTTCCAAAGGTCATCTAGTCCAACCCCTGCTTCAGTGAGCAGGGATATACTCCACTAGATCAGTGGACCTCCTGGGCACACAAAAAAATACCAAGTTTAAAATATAGAAAAAATCATATGCACAATGAGCCAGCATAATGATATGGGGAGTTTTCTTAAGAGCAGTTAAACCCTAAAGTCTACCACTCGGCTTCAAGTAATCTCACTCTTACAGCTAGGTGTTAATACCACTTGACTTTTTAGATCTTGGCATTTTATGATACTTGAAATTTTTAAGTATCCCACAAGCTGTCAAATAATGATTAATTGAGCACTATTATTTCATTGGAAAAAATAATTTTAGGATCTTTCACATACTATACTTAGATTTTAACTGTAAAGCTTAGTGGAACAATTTAAGTTTCACTATTTCCAGTGACAGCAGGAGATAGACATTTTCTCACAACTATATTTGAATATATCACTGCAACAAAACTATCCATATGAATACGAATATAGAAGACAACAAAGCTAAAGAAGCTTGTGTGTCTAACCATGACAGACTGCAAGTCTTTGTAGAACAAACCAACTAAAAAATGGCAAAGCAGAGGTTTTATTTCAAACATGAAGAACAGAGAAAATTTCTCTTTGATTGTGGATAGATCACATAGAAAAATTATTTAGTAATGTAAGTATAAATTCTGTATGCATCTATGCATAATTTTATGACTGCACTATAGGAAATCCACTTCCATGACTTAGGCTTACACATTAAAATCCTAACAAACATTTAATTCAATTAGATCAAAATAATACTGTAGATTATAAGTAAGTCCAAAGCAGTTCATATTTCCTCCATTAAAAATGGTATTGTTTTTCCTTAATTATGTTCATCTCCATCAAAATTGTGTTAGGTAATTGGAGTGAGCACAGTCACAACTGAACTATGGACATACTGAAAAAAAATTCTTGTTAATGTTTATGGACAACTTTCTAGTAGACTACTAATTTGGATAAGGTTTAGCTATTCTTTGCACTTAGCAGGGCTATGCAATTTATTTATAACTGGGCAAATAAGTTCTAAACTCATTTCCATTAGTATCTGGAGCAGCTCCAGTGAAGCAAAGTCAGTTACCCTTTTTTATCTCCCGGTATAATAAAGTACAACATATACCAGGAATATGGCCATAAACTTTGCCAAAGTTAGTCACCTCTCTTAGCAGTACAGTTTATTATGAGTTATAATATGCATGGCATGAAGATATTTTCCAATATAATTTCAGTATCATGTTTGAATGGAATTGTGTGAAAAGAACACATATAGGAAGAGTCTAAAGCTAGGCTATAAGGACATAGCATATGCTATCCTGATCACAGGTCTCAAGGTCAGAATTAAGAAGCCCCAAAGATTAATTACTTCCTGCTGTTCTATTTATACCATCCTTTTATTTTTGTTAGTTCTGTATTTAGGAATGTATTTAAGCAATTAATAGAATCATAGAATTAGTCAGGGTTAGAAGGGGCCACAAGAATCATCTAGTTCCAACACCCCTGCCATAGGCAGAGACACCTCACACTACATCAGGCTGTCTAGAGCCTCATCCAGCCTCCCACCTCCAGGGATGGGAACTCGACCACTTCCCTGGGCAACCCATTCCAGGGTCTCACCACCCTCATGGTGAAGAACTTCTTCCTAACATCCAGTCTGAATCTACACATTTTAGCTTTGTCATTCCCCGTAGTCCTATCACTACCTGACATCCTACAAAGTCCCTCCCCAGCTTTCTTGTAGGCCCCCTTAAGATACTGAAAGGCCACAATAAAGTCACCTCAGAGCCTTCTCCTCTCCAGACTGAACAGCCCCAACTCCCTCAGTCTCTCCTCATAGCAGAAGTGCTCCAGGCCTCTGATCATCCTCGTGACCCTTCTCTGGACAGGCTCCAGCACATCCATATCCCTCTTGTAATAGGGGTCCTAGATTCAAGTTTGTTAATAGCCTCATTAAATTATGTGGGCTCACATAGTACTCATTGTAAGTTCTTTCTTGATCTGTGACCAGAGTTAAGCAAGTAATCAAAGAAGTCAGTATAGAGGAGATTACAAATCTGCAGCACTTTTTTGAATTCAAGACATCCAGCAACATGAGTGAATTATGCAGTAGTGAAGCTCTAGTGGATCTTGATTACATTCTAGGAAGTATGGCTGTATCAGAGTAATAGCAATAAGTATATATATAAAGAAAATTCAAAGTATGAGTAGTTTGTGTGCAATATGCATACACAACTTCCTTTCTCCAACGAAAATCTGACGCAATCTGTCAATTATTTCAGATTTATGCCACATTCCTTAACTAACCTGTGGCAACAAGAGAAGCAGCTAATCTGTTATAAAAGTTGACAATTAAAAAAAAAAAAAAGAAAAAGAGACCTTCTTCATCCCCTGAAGTTAAAATGAGCACACGCAGCAAAGCAGGTGTGAGACAAAAGAGCAAATTCTAGAAGGAAAAAAAAAAAAAGTTTTATAAATGAGAAAGCAACAAAACTGAGTAAAGGACAATTTCATTATATTTTTAAGATGAACAACGGGAAAACGTGACAGTAATAACTGTTTATACATTTTAGCTATTGTTCTAAACTGAGAATTCAGAAGATTATATGCACTTAAGAAAAATTACTCTGAGACCAGTGACCCTTTGTCTTCATGTTTATGCATTTCCATGTAACAATCCCCCAAGGATACAGAAGATGTGATGTGTGTTGTAAGTGGCAGTTGCTAGAAGGAAAATAAAATGCCAACTAAGAGTTTCACAGGAATCAAAAATATCCAGATTTTTTTGGGAGGAATGCATAGTTTGCCAATACTACACGTGTCATGCCACAGGTAAGCATAAGCAAAACTAGCTAGAGAGATTTTAGCCCCAGAAGGGTCCAAACAATGCACATATCTTATCACAAACACACTGTCATATGAGTGAGTTCAATCCCAGACCCTGGATTATATCCTGAGAGAACTCCAAGGCAAACTAGAAAGGCATTAGGTCTAAAAATATGCATGTAGGGATGGGAGTTCTCAGAATATTATCAATATATTTGGGTAAGTCAAAGTAAGCTATTTCATTTTTTGGAGTGACTGCTATAAGTACGAACCTAACTGACAGAGATAACAAACATGAACATTTCCTAGAAGAACAGGAACTGGAAAGTCACCTTTGAGAGAGCTGCATCATGTCTGGTACTTTCCACAAAGCATACTGTTTAGCAAAGGTACACAAAAATTCAGATAATTCTTGGGAACAAAAACATTCATCATAGATGCTCTAAAATTGCCTATATTCTCTTGAATATTCTCTTGACCTTTACACAAAAGGCTTAATATAGTTCTATCCAGTGCAACAGCATCTACAGCTAGTTAACTTAATGGTTGTTCTGCCATGGAAACAAAGAGGTTATGGTGCTCTTCAAATGGTTTTATCCTACGGAGATAGAAATGGAAAGCAGCACCAGACATACTGTGTGAACTGATTGGTTTTGAAGCTCACATGACATTTAGGATACATGGAGCTGAAGTGTTTTTCACTTAAATTCACTGGAATGATAGCCTGAGAAACAAGCTGGGGATACCAGAAAAAGAACAGGTAAAGAAGGTGGGTTGTTACAGCTTGAATCTCAAGCTCATCTAGCAGAGTCAACAGCTACCAAAGAAGTCACCTTCACCTCACTGTAGAGGAAGAGAAGGTGATTCAGAGACTCAAAGACTTTCTCAAGAGAGATTTTTGCAAGCAGTGCAACTGACCACAAGAAAACTTCTCTTCCAGTTCAACACTCACTGTCATAGGCTCACAACCCACACATTTTAGTTTTACAATAACAAACAAGATAGATTAGGACATTTACAGTAAACACAAAGAACAATAGTTAATACAGTTGTTATCCCTCCTGCAGCTGCCAATATTACCTGAGTTGTTATATAATCAGGGTTTTTGCTTATTCTTCACCTGCTTCTTTTACAGTCACTAGCAAGTTAGTCCTGGCCCTCACTATTGAGGTGGAGTGGCAATCCTAGAACCAGAAACCTGTTGCAAATGATTCCCCACTGGATAGGTATCCGTTTTCCCAGATGGGGACTGTGGCTGTATGCCAGATGTTTCTGCATGTTTTACCAGTAGCCCCTTACCCAGAAAACATACCTTATCTGCTAATGGATGGTTGTTGCCTGCCCCTCCCAGTGATTGGCCTAAGTCTGGGCCTCTGAGAAGAGCACCAAGCCTCAGCCAGTCCTGGGAGCCAGCAGGGCAAGTCCCATGTACAGTGCCAACTGATATGAGGAGAAAAAAAACTTATAACCCAAAAGGTTATAAAGCAGGTATGTTTATTAAGTGCACTGGTACATATGGGATCTCTCCACCACATACGTGCACACCCCATGTCCCAACCTTGAGGTTTATATGTTGTTACTTCTTACATATTCATAAGAGTCCCAGGGAAAGTTTATGCATATGCAAAGTACTTCTGAGAGGTGTTCTACATCTGCCTGCCCATGGTCCTTATCTTTTATGTAGGCAGGTGCTAACCTGGTGGTGTTCTCTGGGGTCCTAGAGATGAAGGTGACTGCCTTCCTTGAGCTGCCCTTTTGGTTGCAAAATGTGCTGAGCTGTATAGCTTATTACTGAGCCCAATCTGCTAGGTCAATTCTGGCCAGTTTCAGGGTCTCTGTAGGTGTCTTTGCTTCATTATCTTGATGTCTCCAGCTCTCCGGGTCTCTGCAAGAGTCGTTGTTCCCTTATCTCGATGCCTCTGAGTGGGTAAATATTTCACAGCTCATCCTTCATTAGTTTTAGGTATGCAGGTACATAGAGTTATATGATTGCAAAATTATTTCTACTTCTAAACCCCATCAGAGTGGTCAGGGATTGGAACGAGCTGCCCAGGGAGGTGGTTGAGTCATCATCCCTGGATATATATAAAAGTTGTTTAAATATGGTGCTTGGGGACATGGTTTAGGGGTGAACTTTGTAGAGGGGCATCAGTGGTTGGACTTGATAATCCCAGGCTTGTTTCCCAACCCTGAGTGATTCTGTGATTCAATTGTTGTAGTGTATATCCCTTAACTCAGGAAGCCAAAGAAAGGATTATTTGGTTGACTTTCTAGTACTTCAAGAAAATGAGCCACCACTGTGCCAGTGATTTAAATTATGCTATAGCCCCCAGTGCCAGCACAGATAGACCTGGCCATGTGCTATACTCCTAGCACAGTGATTGCTTTCACAGTCTTTTGCAGTAACCCTTCCTTTATCAGAAGCCCTCATTATTTGATGCATTTATAACTAACTTTTGACCCATTACTCTGGTATTTTTATTTTTCACATTGCTTTGTGACAGATGAAATATGAATAAACCCAAGTCGTTCATTGTATGATTAGTTTTTTTCCTAATTATAAGACAGTTGTTAATGATGTATTTGATCTAGCTGACTATTTGCATTCCTTAATGTATTTGGGAGCTTTGATTCAGGCCAAACAAAGGACGTAAGTCCTTCAGCATTGGGGTTTTTTTTTAGTCATTTAGTGAGAAAGCTTTGAGCTATCTCCATGCTAAATAACAAACCACACTCTTTTTTTTGGTGCAATTTTAGAAAACGCAGATGAGATGAGCCTACTAGCCAGTTCCTCAAGCACATAAGAGAAAACTGTGCTTCTGAGAGTCTAAGGCAAAGATGTGATCTATGTCAGTAGCTATCTGTAATACAGACTATCACAAAGGCTATGCTGATGATGTGGAAAAAGTTTTGCTGGAAAGGCAGCTCCTTTGAATTAATAATCTCAGAGATGCTCCTATGTAACAAGCACTTCTTTACAACACACACCAGTAAAGCACACTGTTATTAGCAAGTTTTAAATATCTGCTGAGTTTCAGTGGCAGTGAATTTGCCAGTTTTACAGAGCAGCACATCCCATAGCTGATAACAGTGTTTTACAAAAAACATTTTTAAGGACCTCAGTAAAGACTGGCATTCTATTTCCATTTGAAATGTTCTCCTACATAATTAATTTGGTTAATTCAGAACAGGCTGGTCTGAAAAGGAGTTTTATATGCTCACTAGCAACCTTGCAAATACATAACTCATATACATGAAACTCAAAGTTTCAAATCTGCTTATTCAGATGAAAAAAAACCCACACCTTACCTACAACATTTTGCAATCTAAATAAATTTCGTAGTAAGAGACTAATTTTAATAGGAACTTTGTATTAATGAGAAGCCAAAAAAAACCTTCTCTAAAGTGCACTGTGTATCCATAGAAATAATGTGTTGTTATACCCACTCACACCTACAGCAGCTCTTGTGTAATCTTGTTGCCTTCTGCTTCCATCTTTTCTGAAACACATAAAAAACACAGTTTTCAAAATCAAAATTGAATAGGAATATAAGTTTAAAGAGATAGAAAAATACAATATTCCTAAAATTGTATCAGTAACTGCATTGACTTTAGAGTGACTTGTAAAAGAATCAGCTAAAAATGCAGTTTCCCACATATCTCCACAGAGTCGAGACTTCTCCAAGCTGAAGAACCTAAACTCTCTCAGCCTGTCCTCACAGGAGAGGTTCCACCTCTCTGATCAGTTTTGTGGCTTCCTCTGGACCACTCCAACACATTCATGTCCTTCTCATGCTGATGACTCCAGGTGAGGTATCACCACAGTGGAGTAGAGGGCAGAATCATGTCCCTTGACCTTCTGCCCATGCTGCTTTGGATGCAGCCCAAGATTTAATTGCAGGAGAAAGTGCCAAGGGAACAACATGCTCTGTTGTTGCTATAAAGCCTATGTTTGATCACAGGCAGCTTTTTCTTTATAGTAAAATAGTTTGAGAAGAAATGCAAGCTTTCTCCAGGTGTTTTAAGACTAAGTACACTTTACCATACATTGGTAAACAATGATGTAGAAAACTTTCTATTAGTCCTGCCAAATGAAAAAAAAAAAAAAAAGGAAGTAAGAATTGTGATATGGCACACTGTGACAAATGGCATTCAGTGAAGAGCTTAGGTGATTGCTTTGTTTCATCACAAATAAAGACAGGCTTCGGACTGCAGAATTACTTGAATACAACTCTGTAACTTACTATTTCAATCTACAGTCTTTGTGAACTCTAATTACTAATTCATTAGTCTGTTCTCATAGTTTTCCTATTCTTCTGAGTCTCTCAGATGTCCTTCTGCAAGCTTAGGCTGTGTGTGTGAAAAACAAAGCAGATGGTGAGTACTGGACACCCAGGCAGAAGCACGGAGCAGAAGATGAGGTGCTATTTAGTGTCATTGTATGTTACATAACTTTCTGTCTCTGCCCCCATTTTCTCTTGCATTTTAGTGCAAATGCTTGTAACAAAGGTGGACTTTGTGCAGGCAGAAACCTTTGGCAGTCATGGGTTTAGTGATTAAAGCTGCATGAAAAAATGTCCCAATCTTTATTCAACAGAATGTGGCTTTCTGAGAGAAAATGCAAGAGAGTTGAAGTAGGCTATTTTCTGCAGACAGAGCTGCAAATAAGTGACTGCTGCAGCACCGATATTAGGAGCACTTGCAGCGTGGACTCTTTAAAGGAGAGAGTAAAATCAAAACATGCGGGTAACTATGACCATACTCGTTTGGTTCAATGTTCAATTGTGCTGTATAGATACACATCTCAAACTGCATGTTGTAGGCTACTTCTGCTCAGTTCAGAGGACATGAGAGATTTTCACATTCTTCTTCTAGAAGATGTCAGGGTTCTTTGCCATCTTTTGCTGAGTGGCAACAGTCACTAAAGCTAGAACACTATTTTCAGCTAGCTCTATTGGGTCAGGTGTATTAATGCGGCATGATATGTGCTTGCATAGCAGTTACCAGCAAAAATCTGTGCTGCAAATGGTTACAGTGACAAAAGGGTTTCTACTGTTTTAACTTCTTTCTCTCTGATCAGGAAAAAAACTACACCTGTAAAGGAGCAACTCCCACACATCTTGCTGGAAGTTTAAAACGTCTTCACAAAAGTTAAAAAACGTTAGGCTACTGCATGTTCTTGTGCGCTTATGTTTGTGCCATTTTACTTCTGGTCCTCTTATCTTGTTTTTCATCTGCTTACACCTGCTCTTCCAGGTACCAGTCCTGAAAATGGGTATTTGCAAGAGGGGTTGCTTCTTCCTTTTCCTTACTGTGAGTAACTTCTGCTACGGGCACTCCAAACAGAACTTTGAAGTATTGTGCTCATGACTCTCCATCTGGCTTTACACCAAACTTACTAAAGCAGTGCTTTTCTCTGGTCCTCTTCCCAGTCTCTGGACCAAGCATGCTTTGCTATTGGGTGCTTGCAAAATTTCTCTAAAAGTTCTTCATGATACCCTCTCACATCCTGCTGGGTGAGTGATGCATGTTGTACAGCTAGGTCCTGTTTGCTGCTCAGGCTCAAGTGGAAGACATGAAGAGGCCACATTAGGCTTCGGTGGGAGGAAGCCAGCCCATATCTTCACAGGTGGGCTGAGGACTAAGTGTTACCCATGGTGGTATCTCAGGTACTGCAGGTTTTGCAATATGCAGAAAAATAACTGAGATCTCAAATATTGCTATGTAGCCATCTGCTTTTGAAGAGTCAGTACTACAATAAATAACAATGTTGGCATGGGTTCGGGGTTGTTTCAATATTAATTTCTAACATTCAGAAACTTGATATGAAACAACTGAAAAGGCAGCTATTTGTGTCTGCAGTTGAAGTGGAAGAGCTTCTGTTTACTGCAGATGGGCTAGCATTAGTCCTGGAAAGAGTAGCTTCCTTTCACTTGCAGCCCAGTGAGACTCCTGAGACATTCAGATGCTGACATGAACTGGAGCAACTTCAGTGGGCCCAGACAGGTTTTACAGATAGAGGACATGGCTCACAGAGTTCTCTGAAGAAGAATTTAACTGTCAGTTCAGAGTTTGTTTATTGATAACTCTTTGATGTTACCCATTCTAGAGTACTGCAAACTCATAGTGTTAAGTTATAGATTAAATAATTATAGCAGTCAGCAATTTACAGAGAAATTTCAATCTAAAAATCTCCCCAGAAGGGGAAAAAAAAGGAAAAATAAAAATACTATTATCTAGGATCTAAGGAACCCTTAAGTGACGTGTTCTTACTAAGAGGTTTGCTTTTTTTACAGGCTATACTATGGTATTATATAGTCTTCATAACACGACTGTAGAATTGTATGTGTAGCATTTTGCTAAAAAATCACATGATTTACTGTGACTATAGCAAAGCAGTAATAACCATCTTAATTTCATAGTTTGCCTTTTCTATCATTGCTTCTAGCAACCCAACAAGCCCCCTCCAATATTTATGATTAAGAATCTGTATCACAGTGACCAAGGCCTAGAGTTCTCAGCCCTAAGCCATAATGCACTACATCTTCTATATCACAATTTCTAACAATACTTTCTGAAATTTAGCTTTCTGAAATTTCAATAGAAATTTCAAAACTTAACAGCTATAGTTTCACATAGGGTGTGTGGCTGGATAATTAGCCTGACCTTATTCCCATGTCATCTGCAGAATTTCGCTCAACATTCCTGCATTACAACTATAATTCTTGATTGAGCTAATTTGTAAGAGAGACCCTCTGCCCACTTTGAGGAAGTTGTTTGGAGGGCTTGAAAGGATCTCTTGAAAAAGCTGTCTACCTCTGAGGACTGAAGAGCCTTTCTAATCCCTGTTCTGCCCACACATTTCTAAGCTTTGAAATCTAACCTGCTTGTATTGTTAGTGCTTCACTCAAACTGCTACACTCATCACCTTCTCTGTCAAACACTTTTACGTACACCAGGCATTTACACTACTAGAATTACAAGTCTTATCTGGACAAATTTCTTGAGAACTAAATATATCAGCTCACTCCCATCTAACCTTACCTCACACTGAGGATTTATCTGAGCTGGATCGATGGCTTTTAACATGCCTCTCTCGTTCCAGAATCAAACATCATGTGAACGCGTAATTCTGTCACATATTTTCTTTTGTAAGGAATGGAACTCTATTGTACTGACTTTGTCACTGGAGCTGAACTAGCACCACTCTGAAATGAAAAGGACAAAAGGTCACAGCTCTTCAAGCTGTTATTCCAGATTTAAAGTCTTTCAGTCAACATTTCTTGAAGTCTCTCTGTAACTGAAAGCCACAAGGAATTCACTTTAAAAAAGCAAATCAAAACAGAGTGAATGTCTGCTGTACACATGATAGTGCAGAGAGGTCAGGCTAGTGCTGCCTGGTAGATCTGGAGAGTGTTACCATGTTAGTGATGTGCTGTGGCTGTGCTCACACCTCTTGCCTCTCATGAGGATTTATTAACTGTAGTGGGATACCAGCTTGACACAGCAGCATATACCACAGTGACAATGAATGCCATTGCACTCCCGTCAAATTGCTGTTTGATTCAAACAACCCAATTCAAATCTGCACATTCCTAGACATCACCTTTACTAAAATTGCTGTGTAAGAGTAAAGGACTTTCATGAAATCTGCTTGTGTTATTGGAAATATCAATGCATTAGCGCAGGATCATAATCTATACTAAAGAAAACAAACTTGAAAGTTGAGATGTGATTATTTTAAAGTAAAACATGCATGATCTTGCAAAACAATGACTAACACCAGAAAAGAATGAGAATTTCCAATAACCAGGATTTTTATTGTCATTAAATATTTCTCATTAGAGAATTTTTTTAAAATAATCCTTGCTTACACTTTGTCCTCCATTTTTTACAGTAATAGAGCATTTTAACTGGATGCATGAGAGGTCTAAGAATTATCTACTAGAATAGAAAGAAAACTTTAAAACTTGTTTTGACATTTTGGTAATATTAATAGCTTGGACAAAACGCACATAAGGAAAGGGTAAAATATTTCTAAAGTATTCAGATACGTTACATTATCTTCAACTGCTGAATGTTCAGATATAAAAAGTCATGGCAGTATGAACTGCCATGACTGCAAATAATTAATTATGCTGCATTACTGCATTCTAGATGGAGATTAATACATTGCTGCAATAAATTCACATTATATGGAAAGCTTCCAAGAATCACAGAATGGTTTGGGTTAAAAAGGACCTCCAAAGGTTATTTAGTCCAACCTCTCTGCAGTCAGCAAGGACATCCTCCACTAGATCAGGTTATTCAGAGCCTCGTTGAACCTGACCTTGAATATCTTCAGGGATGGGGCTTTAACTACCTCCCTGGGCAACTCTGTCAGGCCTCTGCAAAGGATGCACCATGGACTCCATGCAATTCAATGTGAATTAATAGAAGGCCTTTATCACCTGTTACACCTGTGTTTATATAGACTGAGTACTGAGCACCACATCTACAAATATTCATCCATTAGCACAACCTAGGCAAGCACAACCCCACTCATTAATATGCATGATAGCCTGTTATTCTCTAATCAGATGTATCACTATCTCTTACTCCCTTGTGGGAGGCAGTTGCCATGTATCCTCTTCAGCTATGTCAACCACGGCCAGACTGCTCATTATTTCACATTCCCACACAACCCATTCCAGAGTTCCACCCTCATGGTAAAGAACTTGGGCCTAACATCCGATCTGAATCTACTCTAATTTCAAACCTACCACTGCAGGCCTTTGTAAACAGTCCCTCTGCAGCTTTCTTGTAGGTCCTCTTCTGGCATTGGAAGGTCCCTGTTAGGTCTCTTCAGAGTTCTCTTCTCCAAGATGAACAGTTGCAGCTTCCTCAGCCTTTCCTCATAGCAGAGATGTTCCAGCCCCCTGATCATTTTCATGATTCTCCTCTGGACCTGCTCCATCAGGTTCATGTTCTTCCTGTGTTGAGGGTTCCAGAGCTGGATGCAGTACTCAGGTGAGGACTCACCAGAGCAGAGTGAAGAAGTCAAAACCTGATTTTTAAAAAATCTTTTGCTTTAGTCTTAAGCCTTATTTAAGAAAGAAGGAAACTTAGATGTAGTAGCCAGCTGAAGAAATGCATCCTTCTGTAAAAGTGATTATTAAAGAGTATGGTTAGATAAATTCAGTAGTTACTGTTTTATATGGTCAGAAAATTATTTTCAGTTGGTTTGTAATCAAAGATGATTAAGCTTATTGATAGCACATTGCAAACAAGTGGCAAGAAATATATCCTATTTATCAACTTAATTACCAATATAACTATCAACATGTAGCATTAATAATGATTTACTACATTTTCCTAACCAAAATATAGTTCTTTATTGATAAAGATAAAGAAGGCAGACTTAATTTTACATGTGTCGTATCTGTGCATTTTCTAGTAATAGTTTCCTCGCAACATCAGGTTGTAGGGGGGGGGGGGGGGGGGGGGGGGCTGCCATAAAACCCACAGGTTTAGGTATTTAAGTAACAAATAAGCTCTGGAATAGCTTTAGACTAAACTTTCTGCCTGTTGTCAGACAATATGTGTGGGTAATTCAGAGGCACTTAAGTCATACTTAAGCCAAAATGCTCCTGTTTAAAACAGAAAGCTTTTAAGGACTTTACTTCTGAGACTTAAGGGCACCTGACACAACCTAGACTCACAAAAAGTAAGAACTGACCCACAAAGTTACCTAGAGGAGAAATAGGATTGGTGCCTGGCCGCCTCAGTGGCCGAATCTACATGAAACTTACTTTCTATTAGAGTATTATCACCAAGACCATATGTTATGGAGGGGGTTACAATTAATTAATGTTTCTGAAATTAATATTGTTTTTTAATTTTCTATATCCAAACTTTTCCACTCCCAACCACTTATTTTTCATATTAAACAGGTTTGATTGTAGCATTTATGGAACAATTACATAAACAATATCTAGATTTAGAAGTATCTATTAATATGCATAAACAATCAATTCAGTTTTAACTTAACACTGGAAGATCTCTTGCAGTCAATAGTGCCGCTTGGCCACTAAATGGAACTCAGGCCCCCTTCTGCTTAGGGCAGAATTTAGGTTAATATGCAAAGGTTAGGTTATCTACTCACAAGTATTTCTCTCATTCTTGGAAGTACCCAGTGCAGGGTTTCTGGCTGATCTGGCTGCTGGCTGCTGCTGCTGCTGCTACGGCAGTTGCTGCAGCTGCTGTGGTGGCTGAGACTTCATTCACCCCAGGATCCACAGAATGCTGGGTGAAGAAGGGGGAGGTGCAGACGGTTTTCTGACCTGTTCCTGGCTTTTCAATGACCTGCATACCTCTAGGCTTGGTCATCTTCAGGAGATGCAGGCTGCTCCAGCAGGTGCAGGCAGATGTCTTGTGATCAGACTCCATGGCACCACCTTTTGTCTCTTTTCCTGCCATTGCTTCTTCCCCAGAAAAACAGAGGGAAGGCAGAAAAACATGTCTGGGCATGCCAGCACATGTACAGGCCTATTTTGACCCTTCAGGTCTACCATGACACCATACCACATCATACCAGTTACAGATTGACATAATCTTCTGCAAACATCATTTCTATGAGTCTTTCCCCATTGCCTTTACTGCCTTTAACCACCAAGGATCATAAGATTAGACTATCCTTAGACAAAACACTGCTTATCTAGGCCCTTAAACTTGCATTATTCTTGTAGCCCTCAAACTCCCCTGTGATTAAAAGATTGATCTTAAATGCATTTGTCTCTTATGAAGTACATATCGCTCCCCTTCTGTACCCTCTGCTTTGATATCTCTTATCTGCTGGCTAAACACCCTTACTTCTTAAATCTTCAGAGACTGCTGAATAAGAAATGGGAAAATGGAAAAGTGAGTGACAGGTGGGAATATGTGTGTGTGTTTAGTACATAATCTCTGCATTAAGTTCAGCTTTGGCAGGGATATGGGTCTCATCATAAATACCTAAAATATTCCTCTTGAAACTCCTAGTACAGTGCTTAGCAAATACCCACACAGGCATGATAAGTAGCATCAGTTTACCAGGCGTGCTCATAAGGGATTAGCCCCAAGGCCCAGATGGCCTGATGGATCACAACAGTTCACTGGAATGCTACTCACAAGTGTTGGATCCTCCACTCTCCATCTTAGGGGAGTCCCAAGAGACTTTCAAAGTTTCTAGTTTGATGAAACCATACCAAATTTAGGAATGTTTCTGTGGCTTACTTGTTGTACAGTTCTGCTTAAGTTTGTGTTGCACAGAAAGGGAGAGAACATACTGGGAGTGAGACACATCCATCATTCCCATAAAGGCAATGCTAGGAGCATGCATTTTCTGCTTTCCTTTCATGTTGCTTTTAAAAATTCCTGTCCAAATAAAACTCTATTAAATATAATAAAAATAAATAATCAGACTTAATATTCAGATTGCTTAAAAAAAACCCCACCTTTAAATTACAAAATATCTGTTACAACCATTCTGCATTTTAAACCTGCAGTAAGTAGTGTAAACCTTCCTCAGATATCTTCTACCAGTAACAAACTGCTCAATAACTTGGTCAATACTGAGATAATTTTGTAAATTGTTTTTTACTTCCTTCAGTTGTCTCAGAAAGCTCTTTAGCTGAGTTGGAAGATGCTTAAGATTCTTCTGCAAGACTTCAAATTTTCACTCGTGATTACTAAATAGGAATGAAGATTACTTCTGTTTGACCAGAGGAGTCAGAGTGCCTAGATGTCATGTCTTTTTCTTCCCTTAGAAACATTATCAGATAATCTTCTGGTTTATACTGTAAACTCAGAACACTCATTCTCCAGAGGAAAGGGTGTTCTGAATTGCCAGTTTTCTGTAATATTGCTGAACATAATATATGTTTATTCACAAATTTATGAATATGGTTTTTAACAGTATTTTGGTCACCACTTAAAAGAGGAATACCATCTTTATTTTTTTGTTCACAGTATTAGATTATCTTAACAATGGTTTCTTCAAGCTAAAATAAATGTAAATTCTGACAGCATTTCCAAAAAAAATTACAAGCAAAACTGGAGCTTTTTCTTTGCAATGCAGGGTTATAATCTTCCAAGTCAACATGAGGAAATAATCCTTAGTGTTGTACAGCAGTGTTTGTTTGGCAGGTATGTGTTCTGAAAGTATTAAAGACCCAAGAAGTTAAATAGAAACACTGACAAACTCCCAATAAGTCTACCCTTTTTCACAAGTAAGCATCTCATTAAAGCATGATTCTATACTGGGTTTAGGTTATATTACAAGTATCTGGTGTTTACCAGTTCAATCAAATTATTTTTGTATTTGCTTCATTTGGTGAAGAGATGTGACTCTCCCATTTGTTGCTTAGGTACATAAAAAAGCACTTCATACACAAGCCTACTGATCTATCTCTGTCCTAAATGCCTTTCCTTTTCCCCTCTAACTTAAGACACAAACCTGGCTAGTAGTAGACAAGTAGTTAATGAGATAAAATCTTAGCTGACACTCAGTGTTAAGATTACAATCTCTCACAATTTTGAAAGAAAGAAAGGAAGAAAAAAAAGATAACGCTTTTCCAAGCCTTGCTCTGTCATATGTTTATTTTTATAGCCTGGGTCAAGTAATGTTTTTTCATGTCCATTCAAACTCTATTTCCTAGATAACAGATGCTTCTGTTATTATTTATTTCTGTCCTTTGCTCACTATGGGTCCCAAGCTGAAGAAATTAGATTATTATTTGGTTATGAGTATTCAAATCCAATAATCTCAAACAAGCAATCAATGTACATGACCCTGACAAAAGTAATATACACTATAGTTTTAAGCATGTGGAGTGATCTGGAGGCAACCACTAAGTATGAAATGAATAAGTAGAATCATATAATGGTTTGGGTGGGAAGGGATCTTTAAACGTTATCTAGTTCAATCTCCCTGCCATGAGCAGGGACATTTTCAACTAGAACAGGTTGCCTGGAGTGCCATCCAGCCTATCCTTGAATATTTCTATGGGTAGAGCATCTCTCTGGGCAACCTGTGCCAGTATTTCACCTATCTCAGAATTCCTCCTTAGATCTACTCTGAAACTATTCTCTTGCAGTTTAAAACCATCACCCATCGTCCTGTTGGAACAGCTCACAGTAAAAAGACTGTCATCTTTCTTACAGGTAACTTTTTAGGTGCTGAAACGCCTTCCTAGAATCATAAAATCAGCCAGATTGGAAGAGACCTCCAAGATCATCCAGTCCAAAATATCACCCAGTCCTATCCAATCAACTAGACCATGGCCCCATCCAAACTTTCCTTGAACACCTCCAGAGATGGAAACTCCACCACCTCCCTGGACAGCCCATTCCAATGGCAAATCACTCTCTCTGTGAAGAACTTCCTCCTAACATCCAACCTATACCTCCCCAGGCACAACTTGAGACTGTGTCCCCTCCTTCTGTTGCTGTTTGCCTGGGAGGAGAGACCAACCCCCACCTGGAGACAACCTCCCTTCAGGTAGTTGTAGACAGCAATGAGGTCACCCCTGAGCCTCCTCTTCTCCAGGCTAAACAACTCCATCTCCCTCAGCCTCTCCTCATAGGGCTTGTGCTCCAGGGCCCTCACCAGCTTTGTCACCCTTCTCTGGACATGTTTCTATTACCTCAACATCTCTCTTGAATTGAGGGGCCCAGAACTGGACACAGTACTAAAGATGTGGCCTGAGCAGTGCCAAGTACAGGAGAAGGATAACCTCCCTTGTCCTACTGGCCACACTTTTCCCGATACAGGCCAGGATGCCATTGGCTGTCCTGGCCACCTGGGCACACTGCTGGCTCATGTTCAGCTGCTATCTACCAGCCCCCCCAGGTCCCTCTCTGCCTGGCTGCTCCCCAGCCACTCTGTCCCCAGCCTGTAGCACTCTCTGGGGTTGGTGTGGCCAAGGTCTAGAACCCTGCACTTAGCCATGTTAAATCTCATCCCATTGGCCTCTGCCCACCCATCCAGCCTGTCAAGGTCCTTCTGCAGGGCCCTCCTACCCTCCAACAGATCAACACCTGCTCCTAACTTGGTGTCATCTGCAAACTTACTGATGATGGACTATTCCCCTCATCCAGATCATTGATAAAGATATTGAACAGGATCAGGCCCAGCAATGATCCCTGGGACACACCACTAGTGACTGGTTGCCAACTGGATATGGCACCATTCACCACTACTCTCTGGGCCTGGCCCTCCAGCCAGTTCTTGACCCATTTCAGAGTGAATCTGTCCACGTCATGAGCTGCCAGCTTTGCCAAGAGCTTGTTGTGGCAGATGGTGTCACAGGCTTTGCTGAAGTCCAAGTAGACTACATCCACAGCCTTCCCTGCATTTACCAGGCAGGTAACCTGATCATAAAAGGCAATCAGGTTGGTCAAGCAGGACCTGCCCTTCCTAAACCCATGCTGGCTGGACCTGATCCCTTGGCCATCCTGTAGGTGCTGTGTGATTGCACTCAAGATGACCTGTTCCATAACCTTGCCTGGCACTGAGATCAGGCTGACAGGTCTCTCTGTTCCTTCTTCCAGACCTTCTTGTGGATGGGCACCACATTGGCCAGCTTCCAATCTTCATAGGGACCTCTCCAGAGAGCCAAGACTGTTGATAGATGATAGAGAGTGGCTTAGCCATCTCATCTGCCAGCTCTTCTCTCCTCTAGGCTGAAGAGTCCCAACTCTCATAGCCTGTCGTCATAGCAGAGGTGCTCCAGCCCTCTGATCATCTTTGTGGCCCCCCTCTGGACTTGCTCCAACAGTCCCATGTCCTTCTTGTGTTTGGGGCTCCAGAACTGTACACACTACTCCAGGTGTGGTCTGATGAGAGCAAAGGGGGAGAATCACCTCCCTTGTCCTGCTGCTCACGCTTCTCTTGATGTCTGGACTGCATGTGCACACTGCCAGCTCATGTTGAGCTTTTCATCAACCCAGACCCCCCGGTCCTTTTCCTCAGGACTGCTCTCCAGTTATTTGCCACCCATCCTGGATTTGTGCCTCTAAGTAATTACACTATACAATGGAAGGAAAAGATCCATGCTCTCTACTTATATTTCTAGTAAAATTGAGCTTTTGGGAAACTCAGCAGTGCTCTTGCAAAGTCCTCAAACTGTTAGTCTAATAGATATGATAAGGAAAATACTGAAAGAAATAGACAAAGGTAACCATGGCACCGCCAAATCCAGCTGGAGAGCTAGAGAGAAAGCATATGCAAAATACACATAAATAGTGACATCAGACTGAGTATGTGTAACAAGACATACACTGATTCCCCACAGGACAAACAGCTAACTAGAATTTCCTGGAGCCAAGCTGTGATTGCTGCATATGGATCGAGAAACATGATCAGGAAATGGGGACTAAAATTTTCCAACAGAAACAAGTTAAAAAATAGTACAGTATGTGCCAATTCTTAGTAAGAAATCTCACTAAGACACTCTCAGATATAGAATTTTGCTGATAAAGTTGGCATTTTTTTGCAAAAGGAAAAAGTGTAAGTGAAAAGGGCTACTTAGCATTACCCTAACGCTGTATCTGTAACCCCAAATAACACAAGCGGTCTCAGTATTCAACTACCAAGCTGAAAGCTAAATTGCAAGCCTATGATAAACAAAACTACTGGTGCATACATAAATAAGCACACAAAACAGCATAACAAAGAAAGCAAGCTGTTCTAGTGAAAAAGAGTCGGGCTGCATGAAGTAGTTTCTACAGTACACAACATAAGGCATAGTGACACAAAGACAACAAGCCTATTTATCACATTGCCTCCATAAGTCTACTTATATTTGAACATCAGTATTCTGAAAGTAATTTATTTCTGTTTATAGATGCACCTAGAGCAAAATTAGAAGTTCTAAAAATCAGGTTTAAAAGCATGATTCAACTGTTTATTTATTTCTCTTTCAATTTTTATTTGATTTTGAATAGGTAAATTACAGACTTCTCTAAGTAAATACTCTTTAAAACACTTTAAACCCTTAAAATAAAATTCCTTAATGATTTCCAGATGTCCTTCTTATCAGCCAGCTAACTCCTACTGTAGTGCTTTTAATCAGTCAGAAAAATGATGGCATACATTTGGGGAGTTAGTTCCTGTTTTGTTTTTGTTTTGGTGTTTTTTTTTTAACATATCCTAGATTCTAATCAAGGTCACTGCATCAATAGACAAGAGGAGAGCAGGCAACATCATTTATCTGGACCTCAGCAAAGCCCTTGACACTGTCTCATGTGACATCCTGATCTCCAAGCTGGTAAAATATGGTTTTGATGGATAAAGAATGGGTTTGGTAGATAAAGAACTGGCTTGATGGCTGCACCCAAAGGGTGACTGTCAATGGGTCCATGTCCAAGTGGAGGCCAGTGACAAGTGGAGTTCCTCAAAGATCAGTAGTGGGTCTGGTCTTGTTTAATATCTTCCTTGGCAACATGGTCAGTGACACTGAGTGCACCCTCAGCAAATTCACTGATGACACCAAGCTGTGTGGTGCAGCTGACATGCTGGAGGGAAGGGATGCCATCCATGGGGACCCTGACAGGTTGGAGAAGTGGGTCCAGGTTATTGGGTTGGGGATTAATTGGCTGAGGCAGTAATTATAAAGATAGAATTATTTTTATTTTCCCAAGAAAGCCTACCCCCAAACTATAGTTAAGGTTTATTTACAGGTCCTAATTCGGTCAGGAAATCTTCACAAGGATGCTTACGGGCAAGTTTAATAGTATAGGAGAGTCAGAAAATGGGAAAGGCTTAGCTACAAGACAGCTTTATCCCACTTATAAATCAGGCTGAGCAAAGAACCTAGGAAACAGATTTTACTCACAGAGAATTTAGTGATCACTCCTGCTGAATTTCTCTGCAGCAGCCTCTGAAACTGCAAGGTAAATCCATGTTGTGGATCCATGTGGCATAGTCCAAGGTGAATAGCACCTGCCAAAGTCAAAGTGTCTATAGACACAGCTTCCACAAGGCAAAGATCTTGGAGAGGCACTGCCTTAGCAGCACAGGGAAAAGCCAAACTACTGCTGTGCTGCCCAGCTTGGAGTAGCAAGAAGGAAGTCAGGATATGGTGGTCTGAGAGAAGCCATGTCTGGGTGCCACTGGCAGCTCTCTCTCAAATGGACCCAAGGACTTGCTGAACTTGCAGACTTGTAGGAGAGCAGAACGAACTGTACAGGAACAGGACTGGAGCAAAACTGCACAGAACAGTGCAAAAAGTGGTAACTCCATGTGCTTTTTTCCTCACTCTATATATAATTTTTCCTAGACAATGTGCCCACTTGCCATATATACTGCAAGTGAAGAATCCAACCAATCACCAGCTGATTTCAGTGCAGGCTTTCCCATGAGTCAGTACATGTGTTGAAAGGTGCCTTTTGCTGTTCCCCCTTCAAGCCCACAAACAGGGGGGTGGAAGCAGTTTCATGCCTTCTTCTTCCCCCATTCAAACCTCTGGAGACAGGGGGAAGAAGGGATTTAGTGCGCCCCGTCACACTATATATGAGGGCAGCCTCATGAGGTTCAACACCATGTGCAGGGTCCTGCATCTGGGTTGGGGCAATCCTAGGCATTGAAAAGGCTAGGCAGCCCTGAAGAAAAGGATTTGGAGGTGCTGATGAATGAGAACCTCAATATGAACCTCCAGCATGCACTTGCAGCCCAGAGAGCCAATTGTATCTCAGGCTGCATAAAGAGATGTGTGGTCAGCAGGTTGAGAGCTGTGGTTCTCCCCCTCTACACTCCTCTCATGAAATCCCATCTTGAGTACTGCATCCAGTTCTGGAGCCCCTGTTACAAGAAAGATATGGACATGCTGGAATGTGTCCACAGGAGGGCCATGAAGATAATCACAGGGCTGGAGCTCCTCTGCGAGGAGGACAGGCTGAAAGAGTTGGGGTTGTTGAGTTTGGAGAAGTGGCCTTCCAGTATCTGAAGGGGGCCTTACAAGAAAGCTGGTGATGGATTTTTAGAGTGTGATTTTAGGTAGTGATAGGACTAGAGAAGGGTAGATTTAGATGTCAGGAAGAAACTCTTCACCATAAGGGTGGTGTGATACTGGAACAGGTTGCCTAAAGATCTGGTGGAATCCACATCCCTGAAAGTTTTTAAGGCCAGGATGGATGTGTTTTGAGCACTGGATCTAGTGGAAAGTGTCCCTGGCCATGGCAGGGGGCTTGGAACTAGGTATCTTTGAGGTCCCTTCCAGCCCTGACAATTCTGTGATTCTATGACTGTAGCAAGCTGTACATAGCCAGAACTGGTATGATTTGATGAGGCAGTAGCAGGGTAAAACCTTTTCTGTGACACATAGAGAAAAACTGATCCTAATACACTGGAAGTCTTGCTCTTCTTACTCATAGAAACAAATTAAAATGTTTCCCTTATGCATATAGAATTTTATGAACTTATTATTTTCATTGACTTTGACTATGATTTAATTGCAATCACTGAAACATAGTGGGACAGATCCCATGACTGGAATGTCGTCATGGATGGCTATGTAGTGTTCAGGAAAGACAGATCAGCCAGGTGAGGCAGTGGTGTTGCTCTTTATGTGCGAGACCAACTGCAATGTGTTGATTTCTATCTGAGGGGGGAGGTAGAAGAGGTTGAAAGCTTGTAGGTGAGAATTAAGGGATGTGGAAACTATTGTGGGTGTCTATTACAGAACACCAAATCAAGCAGAAGAGTTTGATGAAGCCTTCTACAATCAACTGCAGGTAGCCTCTAGAACTCATAGGCAATTTCAGTCACCCTGATCATCCTGATGCAGGTAGTGGAGGAACCAACAAGGAGAGGCACACCACTGGACCTTATATTAGGTAATGAAAAAGAATTGTTAATATTGGGATCAGCCTTGGTGATTGATCATACAGGGAGTTTAGTATTATACAGGGAAGAAGGGTAATAAGTAGGATTACAACCCTGGACTTTTGCAGAGCTAACTTTGTATTCTTCAGAGATACACTTGCAGGAATCCCATGGGCTAAGGCTCTAGAGGGTAAAGGAGCCTGAGAAAGTTGGTCAATTTTTAAATGCCACTTCTTCAAAGCCTAAAATAGGTGTGTTCCCTTGAGTAAAAAAATTGGGTAGATGTGTTAGGAGACCTGTATGGATGAGCAAGCAGCTTCTGAAGAAAATCTCATGGAGGAAAGCTCACAGTTCCTGGAGGAAAAGGCTTGTCACTTGAGAGAGCTATAGAGAAGTTGTCAGGGCATATAGGAGGGCAACAAGGAAGGCCAAAGCCCTTTTGGAACTAAAATTGGCAAAGGAAGTAAAAGCAAACAAGAAGGGCTTCTCCAAATATATCATCAGTAAAAGGAAGAATAGGGAAAATGTGGGCCCACTGCTGAATGAGAAGGCAGCCCTGATAACTGAGGATGCAGAAAAGGCAGAGTTGCTAAATACCTTCTTTGCTTTAATCTTTAATCCCAAGACTGAACTCCCCTATGAGCTCCAGTCCCTAGATGAAGGAGAGGAAAACTGTAGGAGGGATGACTCTCCACTAGTCAATGAAGGTGCTTGGTACTCGGTCTATGTAAACACATGTGTAAAGACGGAGCATCCTTTACTGGCAGCCCTGACAAAGGAGACACTAGGATGTTTTCCATTCTCAGCGTATAATCTATTTTTTTCTTAAAATCCTTCAATTGACTCAAACAGCACAGCTCCCCAGTTCAGGAGGGCCAGGGATCTACCTGAAACAGTCCAACAAAGAGCTACGAAGATGACTAAGAGACTGGAGTACCAGCCCTATGAGGAGAGCCTGAGGGACCTGGAGCTTTTTGGTCTGATGAAGAGAAGACTTAGAGGGAATCTAATCAATGTTTATAAATATCTGCGTGTCCAGAAAGAAGGAATAAAATTATCTTGGTTTTACTCTGTGATGGGAAAAGGAGTAATGGGTATAAGCTACAGCACAGGAAGTTCCACCTTGACCTGAGGAAGAACTACTTTATTGTAAAGGTCATGGAGCACTGGAACGGGCTCCCCAAAGAGGTTGTGGAGTCTTCTTCTCTGGAGACTTCCAGAACCCATCTGTAAGCAGTCCTGTGTGACCTGCACTAGAATCTGTGGTCCTGCTCTGGCAATGGGGTTCGTCTAGATCCATGAAGGTCTCTTCCAACCCCTAACATCCTGTAACCTTGTGATCCTGTGATTATCACTGCCTCTTTTCAACCACACTGTTTGCTAACTATAAATTATTATTAATTTTGTCATTTACTGCTACAATGAACACACAGAAAGTATTAATTTAGAATTTTAGAAACATAGGTTGTTTTACTTTAAGTAGCTGCTTCCTGAACAAAAATAAAAAGTTTTTTTTTTTTGTTGAGTCTGTTTTCTTCAGTGATTGACTGCAAGCATGGTTTTTGCATTTTTACTTAATTATTGGCAATTTTATTAAAAACAGGAATCCTCTTTGAGATAATGGTGTATAAAAATCCCACTAAAGTTTTCTCCTTTGAATAGAAGATAAAGAATATTGCAGTGGAACAGAACTGAACATTTCTTTGCTAAGCAAAGTCCTTGCTTAGAAGGTGGCTCAGCATAATGCGGCTCAAATGCACAATAATTATAAAATTACCTCATTAAAGTGATACAGTTCTAAGTACATATAAAAGGATTTAAAAACAAATTATTTGGGAGGTTTGGGAATCTAAAATCCAGTTGATTTTTTAATAGGATTTGTCATTCTTGGAATAGTATCTATTGGAAAGTAAAATGGTTTTACCAGTTTAAAAAAAAAAAATCATTTTTATTAGTATGCTTTTTTAAAATATATGTCATTTTTTCCCCATCAATTATAACAAGAATTATGTAGGAGTCAGAGATAGCATGTTGTGCACTTTATGAACATAGAATAAAAGTTTGTCCCTGACTTGACATCTACAACAATCATCACAGTACTAACTTTACACTGGCTAGACTGAGGTCAATGTTCTTGCCTTAGCAGCAAGATTTTCCTGGCGTGTAGGAGGAGGGTCTGTTTCTGAATAGTTTGTTGTTAAAATTAGCCAATTTTATGTTTAACTTTTATGCAGGCTAGCAGAAATCCAACAATTAGATTGCGGTGTTAGGGTCACATGATCAGTTTAGAAGCATATATAAGGCAGCGTTTGATGCTAAAATAAACTTCTTCACTTGGAACTTATTGCAGAGTCCACCTCCCAGTACCTATCACTATAAATGGTGACCTACAACATGATCCTTGTAGAGATTTGCTGAGGGGTCTGTAAGCTGTGGGGTGAGAGCAGTTTCTGTAGTAAGCCAAGCTGAACTTAAAAAATAACCCAAAACCAAAAATGGCAGATCAAGACATTTGCATCCAGATAACATCTCTGAAGCTCAAAGAGTGAGGTGAGCACCTGGGAACGAATATTTATCTATTTTGGGCGCTATGGGTCATCAAATGACTAAAGAACAGAACTCTACAGTAGAAGTTTTTACCCAAATTTTGCAGAAGAGAGTAATTATGTATGACAAAAAGAAACTTTACACGTTGTTAGCCTGGCTTAGAGAGCATTCGGAGGTCTGTATCGTACAGAATGCTTTTGAACTTGCTACTTGGGAAAAGCACAGGGAGGTGTTAATACATGCTGCAACAAGAGGAGCTGAAACTGTGACATCATGTATTACAACATGGCAGCTTATCAGAGATTCTTTGGGACAGTTGAGGGAGGAGCAAAAAGTGGCTGCCATGGCAACTGCCATGGCGCTGCTACCACTTCCCTGGACCCAAGTTTTGCATTACCATTTGAATGGCAGTGCTCTGCCCCTTGCTCTGTTTGCACTGTTTGGGAGTACTGGCTGAGCCAGCAGTGCCCCAACCCTGCCAGCGCAGCAAGGCTTCCCATGGATTGGCCCTCTTCTATTCATCATGTCTCTCAGGCAAACAGCGGAGGCAGCTCAGGCCACCAGCTACGGCTGCAAGCTCCCTGGTAGCAGTGGTGGCAGTGGCTCTCCTGGGCCCCCATCAGCCACAGGCAGCAGGAGGCAAAACATGGGCAGAGGCTGCAGCAGTCACACAGCAAAGCACAACATATGATCCAGAAGCCCACCACCACCCTCTGTGCCCCTCGCCCTGTTACCTGGTGGAAATGTGGAGAGAGAGGGCAGGGAATTTACTGATGCACGAGGCTGTTTGGGAAGTGGTGGCAAGATGATGACAGCAGCAGCATGTGGGGTCAGCTCCTCACTGGCAGCAAGAAAGGAAAAGCTACTGCTGGGGCCTGACCCACTCGTGGAGAAGGAGGAGACCACGGTGCCCAGTGCTGGCTAACAGAAGTACAGCAAGAACTGGTCATGAGGCTGTAGCATGTAAGTCAGTGGGCTGGAACTGCTGGCCTGATCAGAGGATCACTGGGAGTCAGTGAGCACGGCCCACAGCATCACCATCCTGGAGCAACTCAGTGACTTCCAGAGAGACAGGCAGGAGATGGTGATCCATCGCACAACCTTGTCCATGCTCTCTGTCTCCAGTCACCTCAAGGGTGGTCCAAAAAATTATGTGGCAGAGTGCAAGGAGAAGTTTACGAACTCAATAGACTCAATGGTCAGCCAAGCTTACATGCTGTACAGAATGTTCAACCCTGAGGGGAAACCACTGCCCCCATGTGAGGGTTCAAGTATTCCAGCTGGTCAGCACTGGGTTGTGAAGCCAAAGGAAGGTGCCTGCTGGGCTTTGGGCAGCACAGAACATTCCTTGGCTTTTCCATTCTCTCCTTCCAATGGGAGTGAGTTTAGAAATGCTTTCCAAGCTGACACCTCTTTAACTTATGTCAAGTACAGTACATTAAGTATACTTATCCTATGTGCAGGGTTAGCTCTGGCTTTCTGTAGCAGTCTTTATGGAGAGCCAGGGCTGTGTGCAAAAAAAATCTCAACAGTGTTACCTCAGGGGATGAAAAATAGCCTTACCATATGTCAGTAATTTGTGTCTGAATCTCTCTGTGAAATAAGGAAATAGTTTCCTGATGCTTTTTTGTTATCATTATATGGTTGAAATACTTGTCACAGTCTCAGATAGATATCAGTTGCAAGCAATATCAGTGGAAACACAAGAAACCTTATAAGAAAGGGGACCTGGAGTGGCATTGGATGAGGTCCAGACAATGCCTCCCTGGAAGTATTTGGATTAGAAGATTTTAGATGAAGCCATTGAACCACAAAATATTCAATTAAAAATAAATGTAAAGACTTTGAATGATTTACAAAAGCTGTTGGGCACAATAAATTGGGTGTGTTTTTATTTGGGGATTACTAATGCTGAATTTAGCTCACTCTTTGATTTGTTGAAGGGTGATACAGCTCTGTTGCCCCCAAGACAGCTAATTCCAGAAGCAGAGCAAGCTGTTTGTAAAACTGAAAAGGCTTTGACACAGAGAAAAGCTTATAGGCAACATATAGGTCATCTCACTCTTTTATTTATTTTTGTGACACTTTGTCAAGCCTATGGACTTTTGGGTCAATGGATACCGTCTCTCAGTGACCCTTTGGTTACTATAGAATGGGTTTTCTTATCAACCAAAACAGACTGTCTTTACCCAAATTCAAATGATAGCAGATGTCATTGTGAAAGGCCAGAAGAGAATTTTGCAAATCTCTGGACAAGATCCAGCCATAATCTATATTGCTATAACTTTCTGACTATATGGATTGCCATCAAGCTAACAGCCTACCTTTACAGGTTGCCTTGGAAGGCTTTACTGGGCAACTTGACATACATTTTCCATCACGTAAATTAATGATTTTTTGTTAAAATATTGTATTGGTGGCCAAACTATTCTGTCAGTTAACAACAGTAGAAGGCCCTACAGTATTTAGTGATCGCTCAGGTAAATCTGGAAAGGCTGTTATAGCTTGGCAGAAAAATGAGGAATGGAAACTGGAAATTTTTTGTTCATGACTCACCACAAATTGTAGAGCTATATGCAATGATTCAGGCCTATTTGAAGGGGGAAAAACAAGAAAGGGGAATGGTTGGGGAAATTCCTCAGAATAGGCTTAGAACACCAATAATTTTCTCTCATTTTGCTTCACTGGAGTCCAAGGACCTTGTAACAAGCCCTCAGAAAGCCCTCATAAAGTCTCTGATGGTGGTAAATGGGAAGGCCTTTATGACCTACTAACATGGGGAAAAGAGTATGCTTGTGTTTTGACAGATACAAGGCCCAAGTGGATCCCTGCTTGAAGTGTCCAAGCAGCTCTTGCCAGACCTTCAGATGAAGTAATATAAGATCCCTGAAATGAACTAATGACAAGACCAGACCTTCTTTGGATTGGAAAATTTCTTTGATAGATGGGACTTGCCATGGAAGATAAGGTTTCTTATCAAAACTAGATTGTTGGTCTTATTGATTGTTCTTGTTATATTGTTAATCTTGATTTGTTTGTTTTCCTGTATGCAAAGAATGTTGGAGAAATGAATCAATGGTGTGTTATTGTTAGAAGAACAAAAATGAGGATATATAGGAGGAGGGTCTGTTTCTGAATAGTATGTTGTTAACATTAGCCAATGGTATATTTAGCTTGAGCATGGGCTAGCAGACATGCAGCCAATTACATCACGGTGCTAAGATCATGTGGTCATTTTAGAAGCATATATAAGGCAGTGTTTACCGCCAAAATAAATATCTTCACTTGGAACTTATTGCAGAGTCCGTGTCCCAATACCCATCGCTACACTGGCATGTTCACAGTTCTTACTGGAAGTGCTAGAATTCTAAAGGAACAGTTTCAGCAACAAAATTCACATGTAGTGAAAATTTTACTAGATTAATCAAGATTAAGAAATTCTGAAATTATCTTGACAAACAGATTCTTTACAATCATTAATTAAGTTAAGTGGTATTCTGTTCTTTACTGAATAGTTTAGATAACAAGAGCAGGTGGAATTCTGATATTCATGTTTTGATCTTCACAGATGCAACCTGCTCACCCTACTTGTGAAAACTGGTGTGAGAGAAATTGATTCCCCAGACAGACACGAATAGTAACTCCAGCATTATTTCAAAGCACATTAATAAATTTAAAAATACAAATGAATATTCACAGAAATACATTAAAGTATTTGGCCAAGAATTTGTTCCATAACATTCTCCACACAGATAGTTAAGTAACACCTCTATGTCTGACAGTAGGAGAAATCTCTGAGGGCTGATGTGAGCATGGCAGGCTATTCCATACGTTTCCGTCTTGGGCAATTTCTGAAGACATAATTGTGTCATTTTGAAGCATCCAGAACAAACTGTCTTGACTGTAGTTTTTGCAGGTGTTTAGAAGGACATAAACTGATATGCAGATCAAAGACTTAGTTTACAGTGTTGGTGTGATTTGAAAATCAAAGCTCATTTGGTCTATAGTTGCTGAGTGGTAATAAACATGGGAACACTCCTTCTAATGTAAGTTTACAGTGCAGAGACAAATTAAAAAAAATTTTTACACAACAAGAAGGTTTTTGAAGCATTAGGACAGAATTACCCTGAGTGAGGAAAATAAGCATATAGATGATTTCAGATTAAGTATTTACATTGCAAAAGCAAGCAAAGAGACAGAGCATTGCTAGATGTTGATGAGTAATTAAACTTACAGGAAGATATTCAGATTGGGATGAGGGTCTGAGTTAGGGTTAGGTTTGGAAATAAAAGAAAGCCTAGAACTTAATTTGAAATAGGACTGGAAAGAAGCTGGCAAAGGAAAGCATAAACTGCAAAAAAACTGCCTGTCAGCTTTTTCACATGTACTGAAGGGGTGCAGAGACAGAAAGGAGACACTTAACTTTCACCTGGGTTAGGGTTATGATTGAGAGGAAGCAAAAGCCTATTTCTCCCTCTCTTTTTTTTCTTCTCCATATTTGTAATGAAAATCATCAGGGCCGATGTAATCCCACAATCTTTCCTGGTCATTTTACACTTTAAAAGGTATCCACATGCCCAGTGTTTAGCAGAATTAGATGTGGCTAAACAAGAGTAAATGCTAAAAGCAGCAATTAAATGGTAAACTGGCAATTCTGCTAGTCAAGAAAATGTTTGAGAAACAAAAGTAAATTAAGTGAAGGAAAAAATAAACTTTCTAGTTTAATAAAATGCAAATGTTATACTCATTTCAGTGTTTTCTTATCTCACTTATTTTTTAAAAATAATTTCTATTTTACTTCTTTTCTTTTACTTTAATTTTCAGCTATATATTTAATGTCAGATTGGTGGAACAACAGGATATCAGTATTTAAATTTTATATGGCAATATTTCTGAGGTATGACCAAGTTCTTCAGAAATAATTAAATAAAGGTAAAAGTTTATTAATATAAATTACAGGATGTTCATATATTTGTAGCACACAGTGGAACGGGATGAGAGGAATATTTTGCAATTCAGGAATGATATGTGCAATGTCCTGGAGCTGGGAAGGAAGGACATCCAGCAGCCATACAAGCTGGGGGATGAATAGCTCTGCATGAAAGGACGTGAGCATCCTGACAGATGGCAAGACAGGCATGGACCAGCAGCAAGGAGACACCCAAAAGCTGCACGGATTGTATAAACCTGCTGCTTTGAACTAATTGAAGGATTTGAATGAGAAATTAGACTATAGGCTGAGAAAGGAAAACAAAATTTGATTCTACTTCACTCATTTTTTTACTGAATTGGTATAAAATTAGAACCCAAACAAAAGATAAGACAGACCACTTTGTGCCATGGCTACTGCTGCATCTCTCTCCTTGCCTTCTTAGCTGAATATCTTCACTAACTTCTTTCCTGATGCTAATCCCCCTGGCAGATCTACTTCTGCTTATCTGGCACATAAGACAGATAGTGAGATAAGATTGGGAAGTGGGGGAAGGTTGTAGGGTGGTTGGTAAATGGCTTTCAGGGACCCTCATCTCTGGGAGGGATGTGGTGTTTCTGTATGAACTTTTTACTGTATATATATGTAAATATCTGTTACATATTGTAAATATCTGCTTGTATATTGTGCCAAGCTGTAAATATAAAGCTTAATTTCCTTAACTTCCAGATGACTGAGTTCTAGCCTGGGTTATTTCAAAGTGTGGGGGGTGGGGAACTGCCAAACCACCTCAATAAATCAGAGCCAAAGCAAAAGACTTTAATTATTTTCCTTTACCTGGCACCTGGTAGACCATATCTAGATACTGAGCCCAGTCGGGGGCTCCACAGTAAGTGACTAGATCAGCTGAGCAAGCTCAGTGGATATCAACCACTCTTATCAGTGGCTGCATTACTTGTCCTGTGAGAAGTGGGTTTGTTCTGCCTGGGGAGAGGTTAGTTTCAGAGGCACCTAATAGCAGCCTCTTCAAAATCTATGAAGAGATCTTGAAAAAGATGAATCTGGGCTCTGCAAAAGGTATTCTAGCCTATACGCAGTGTGTTCTATCCTACAGATACATTTCAGTTTGGACAGAAGAAGAAAAAGAAGAGGCATCCTTTAGACAGGATCTGGAATTTTCCACCACTGAAGGTTTAATGCAGGACATGTGCCTGAAATGCAAGTATGAATATTCTGTCTGCAGCTGACTGGGGATGCTAGTAAGCATCTCTTCTAGCATCTAATATGTATGTTGAATATTACTTCCCACAAACAAAAAAAAAATAATTTGTACTTTGTGAATAAATTACTTGATGAGTCTCAGGAAGACCTAGAAATGACAACGAGACATGAATATTACTGTATGTTACTGATGCATATTTATGCCAGTGTCCAATGATCTGACTTTATTTAGTGTTATACTGGGTTCATCACTAAGCCAGAAAAAACATGCTTTGTTATAAAGCAATTGTGGACATATTTGAGGTCCTGTGCAACCTGATATTCAAGGCGTCTGTCAATAGGAAGCAAAATGTTTATAAATGGACTCTGGGAAAAATGAAAAGGAGGGCTTTGAACTGACTGATACTTGTTCTTCCTGCTGTGATAGAATGCAATGATATGACAGAGATATAAATGTGTACGTCCTGCAGCCTGAGAAATGACCATAAATTTTTTCTTCAACAGAATTACTGCTCACAGAGGCACCATTTCAAATAAGAAGGCTTTGATAAAAACATTCACACCATTCTCTATTCTTCATTCTTTTAACTTGGGAGAAGTTTCTGAAAAACTCGTTTGTATCAAAGTGCACAGGGGATCAACATGGGATCAATTTATATCATCTGGATAAAATGACAGGATTTCAAGATCTCATGATAGAGTTATAGATGAGGAAGGAGTGGACCAAAGTATTCTCAAGAATTAGTAAGCATAGCTATAAACTAGGATATTGAAAGCCTGCCTTGCAAAGTTTATAGGCTGCCATTACAACTTAAATCTGTCAGTCTACCATTGAAAAGACATTTGACTGGAATTGTGGGTGGTGGATCTGTGTGTAGGATTAACAGCTTTCAGCTCTCTGGCAGAGCTGTCTCACTGCTGAGGTGTTTGATGCTGAGCACAGATGACAGCAGACCATTATTTACTCCTCTAAAATTTCTGGAGCATATGCTAAGAAGGGGGTACTGAATAGAAATAGTTCGAAAAAACCCAAGACTGTAGGGAAAATTTTTCTCTGGGAGTACCTCAGAATATTTCTAATAGTTTTAACACAGATACAGGATGCTCTGCAGAGTGCAGAGTTTTGAGTGATTGGCAACAAAATGGGTTCTTCCCCTCAAGGGGGCTAGTGCTCCACTTGAATTGAGGCCTGAATTATAAAGGTAGAAGTATCCTTTAAAAGCAGGGACAGTGGATCTTGCTGTGATTTCAGAGCCATGCCTACTTTGAAGAGCAACCATGAGGTCTGTACATTGACTTCTATGTTGAAGGGGTTCCCAGAAGTTAAAAAGAATTTGGTGGCCAGCATGACTATTAGTGACAGTGAGAATTAGTGGGAATTAGATGGTAAAGAGTTTAGTCAGTAGATGTGAAGGCTTATAATGCTTGGTTTCTTTCTGTGATAAAACCTGACATGAAAAAAAATAAAGCAGCTGAAGAAAACACCTGTATACTCTCAAAGGCAGTAATTCCTAGCAAAACGTCAGCAGATGCCATCTTTTTTCAGAACGTAGAAGTCGGCACAGCCTGTCAATGCATCACATTCATTAAAAAATTAAATGTTTTCAAAGGACATCCTCTCACTTTGCTAGTGCTTCTGATAATTACAGATTTAGCTGCAATTTTCTGGCGACATCCTCCTGCAGCCATGAGAGCACATGGTGTGTCAGTATTAAACCAAGACTATTTGAAGGAATACCCTTTTAACAAAGAGTCAGGGATTTAGAAGGACAAAAGATGTTAAGAAAATATGTTAATTACTTGAAGCCACAAGTAATCTAAGATAGATTTGTCTTCTGCACTGATATGGGAGCTACACACAAAGGATGTATAGTACTGCTATCTTCCAGCTCCTGTCCATTCTTGACTTGTGTACTTGTTTTGACTGGCATAGAGCTTTGTTCCTAGCAGCTTGTGTGGTGATATATTTTGGAACTGTGTTGGTAACTCAAGGCTATTGTAGCTGTTGCTGAGCATCACTTAGAGAGAATCAAAACCTTTACTGCCTCTTACCCCATCCCACCATTGAGTGTAGGGTGCACAAGGAATTGTGAGGAGACACAGATGGGACAGCTGACCCCAGCTGATTGAAGTGACATTCTACACCACATGACATCATGCTCAGAGTATAAAACTGAGGGAAGAAGAAGGAATAGAGGGATGTTTGGAGTGATGGCATTTGTCTTTCCAAGTAGCTGTTATGTGTGATTGAGCCCTGCTTTCTTGGAGATGGCTGAACATCTGTCTGTCTACTGATGGAAAGCAGTGAGGAAATTCCTTCTTAGTTTTGCCTTTGCGTGAATTTTGTATCTCTATTAAACTTTCTTTACCTCAACTCACACATTTTCCCTGTGCTGCTGGGGGTGAGTGAATGAGCACTCCTGTGGCATTTAGGTGCCTTCTGGAAATTAGACCATAACAGTAGGAAACCCATCTATCAACAAAGGACCTTTGTACTGGCTTTTGGACGCAATGTATTTGTGCGTTTTATTCTGCTGAATGGAAACCTGCAGTCTTGAGTCACTACTGTCACACAAATATTTGTCTTTTAAAAGCTGCAACCAATGTGTCCTCTCAAAAAATATGTTCTTTGTCAGTATTGGTATCACATACAGTGTTATACAGGGTGGTATGACAGAGGTCTCACTAGTGCTGCCATTTTTTCCTCTTTGTATTCTGGATGTTACTGTCAGCTCCATATTGATTTGAAAGCAACTCCAGGGCTGACTCTGCCACTGTTAATCACATGGGAAGAAAGTAAAGACATGGCTGATTTCAAGGAAATCCATTATGCTGGAAACGAGCAGAAAGAAAAGAATAAATGCTCAGGCAGCTTCCAAGATCTGAGGAGATAGGTCACAAGGGAAACAGATGATTTAATTTTCAGATATGCAACTGATAATCCATATTTCTCCTTTTCATTAACACCTGTTGCCTGTTGTTCTAACTTCTAGGAAACTAATCTAGTTTTCAGGATAATCAGTGATGTTCATTCTGACTTTGGAGGTACCATATTTATTACCGTTATCTTCTTATAATGACAACTCTGTGACACCTAATTTCTGTAGACAGGCTTCCAGTAGACAATCTTAAGATTCTGTATACAACTAGGTCTCAATCCACAGCTGCACAGGGAAGCGAGGTCTTCCCTAGAAACACAACAATTCACAAATATACTGCTATGGGCATAAAAATACAAAGCAGTGTGAGGAAAGGCTCTGTTACAGGAAAGTAACACTGAACAAATTTCCTTTCTCCTCAAGACACCATGGAAGCAGGTGTCCAGATAGCCATCAGAATGAAAAGGTAATTTATGGTAAGAACTACCAGTTATAGAAATCAGAGATTTTTATCATATATGCATCCTTAAGCACCAAATCCTGAGCTACAGGAATTGATTTCCACATACTAGCTTATTTTTCCCTTTCTACTGAACTTATTTAAAGATACCTTATATAAATACAGATTTAGTGTCACTGCTGATTATTTGAAGGGGAAATTCAGATTATAATTCCTTCATTTGTGACCAAAGAAATGAACAGTCATGGGGGACAAAAAGGCCCCACTGCAGAAGGAATTAAACTGACTGGAAGCCAGAATGCCAGACATGGAAGGACTCCCTGTAAAGGAGTGATGTTTTCCTGCTGCTGATGTAATAAATAAGCACACCATGGTCTTGCAGAAATCCTGGAATGCTAGCACTCAAGAGCCACCTTTGTGCAACAGAGCTGCCATTGGGGGATGAACCCAGCACGGGCTGAAGCACTCTAGGTCAGTGCTCATAAGACTGGTTCCACGGCAAGCATACACAAGGAATCAGCTTCTGAGGCATCTTTCTAGGCATCTCATAGAACCACAGTGGTAGGACTCTGGTCAACACTTTTAAAAAAATATATATTTAAGCAAAAATTCATGCTTAATTTGCCTCAAGGAGTACAATAAAAACAAATCCCCAATATATTAATGAAATTAGGTTCCTGACGTGACAGAATATTTTCAGATTGTAAATATATTTAAAGTTAGTTTGCTCTAACAAAATACCTTTTTTTTATAAATATCTGTTTTTAAAAACAAATTAGTCTTCACCCCAACAAACTTGTTGTCAGGTATAGCTGAATTACTGCATATTGTATTGATTGTGGGCTATTGAAGAGGCTGAAATTATAAATTATGTAGCTTTTATAATTTCCAAAAGCCCCACCCACAATCTGTGTGTAAATTAGTTTAAGTTTGGGTTCTAATTCGGTCGGGAAAAGTCTTCACAATGATGCCTTTTCTTGTAATTCAGGAAAAAATCAGAAAAATGGAAAGGTTTGGGCATGAAACTTGCCCTACTTACAGATGGGACACTGTCTCAAAGTCCGTGCGAGGTTTGTGTCTCCAGGTCCCTGTTCAGGTTCCAGTGCAGGTCCGTGCAGGTCCCAGTGAAGGTCTAAGCAAGTCCAAGCAAGTCCTGCTGCAATCTGTCCAGCTGCCATATATATACTGAGGTGATTTGTTGCCTCCCTGTTCAAGCCCACGGAGGGTGGGAGAAGGCACTTCACACCTATTGTACTAAGCCTCCCGTGACAGAGGTGGGGAGGAAGGAAGACCGTTTCCTGCCCCATTCACCCCTCTGGTGGGGCAGTGGACTGGGTGTGCCCTGCCACAGTTCACACCTCATTCAAACCTCCGGTGGGGCAGTGCCCTGCTCTGCCACACATATATAAACTGATAGTAAAATGTGAGTGAGAGCTCTGTGATATACAAAACATTTATTCTCTATTAAAGCTCCAGACTAAATTCTGATGGGTGGTCTTCAGTTATTACTATCTTTTTTTTAAAAAGTGATGCTGTAGTACCATGTGCCTTATTTTCTGGATGTGCAACAAATGCTGTTTCTGTGTGATTTGTTTATCCTATTGGAAGCTCCATTTCCCCAGGAAGATTTACAGTTGTAACGTGAGCGCTGTGTAGGAAATGTACTGGGTAAACTACTGCACTGACTGTGCAAGCCTGCAGTAAAATGAAATAAATATAAATAAACATTGGTCTTTATCTATATTATTGTCCTAAAGATGGGACCCTTTGGTCTTTTCCATTCTACTAAAATTGGGCTATCATTTCTATTCATATTACCCTAAAGGAACTTGCAGAAGTAAAAGCAGGATGAATGAATTCTCTCTGCTATACTTAAGACAGCTGGGTATGTTTCTCAAGGTCTGGTAGATGTAGGAGCAGGAATTCACATGCCATCCATCCTCTTCTCCCTTTCTCTGGTTTTTTTTTTTTTTTTTTTTTTTTTTTTTTTTTTTTTTTTAATATTGACCTCCTAGGATACTGTAAACTTGGGATTCTTTTCTTTCCTTGAATGTCAACGATTTGTTTTCAAATAGTCATTTTCTTACAGTTCTAGCTCTCCTGTGTTTTACTGTTCTGAGAGGCTCATTGGTAAAAGTACTGTCAGAGTTGCTCCCCAGATTTTTTCTTACTTTATTTTTCTAAGACTGCTAAATGTGTAAAATAAAGAAAAGTAATTCTCTTTGTATTACTTTCTCCTAACACACCACTTCTAGACAGTACTGGTTTCCCTTGGGTGATAAAGACGTTCAGTGCTTCCTAAAGACTGGAAAAATAAAAAATATAGTGGTGGGTTTTTTTAACAGCTTGTTGGCAACAGCTTTATTTAAACTCACCCTGCCATCACCTGTTACCATTTCCAATGTACCAAGTCAAATAGAAAAAATTTCTTCAAACTGAGGCTGGGAGGACCTGCTGTGGCAGTCTGTTCTGACCTCCTCCTGCACAACACAGGTCACAGAACCTTGCATAACAAGCTGTAAGCTTCTACATAAGCCATTACATAGCTTTAATAAGGGGTACAACCTTGACTCAAACACAGTTCTCTTCTGGCTGGTTACTCTAACAGGTTAAATATGCTTTCCTCTGAAAGACAAGAGTAGATATTGACAGTGTATCTGAGGGTTCTGTAAATGTCTTTTCCCCTGATAGCAGAAGCATAAATGATAACTCATCTAAGTAAAAACATGAGGCAGTGTAAGTCACTTATAAGTCAGGCTCTCTAATTAATTCTGTATTCTGTCTATTGACATATTTTTTTCAATGTCAGTGCAGATTTTGTCTGGTTATCATCATTTAGAAACAAAATATTCTGAAAAACTGGGATGCCAATAGAGTACAAACTGCTCAAACTAAAAAAAAAAATAAATTCTGATAATAAATAAAATTACAAAATATCAAAAGCCAAGAATATCTGATTAATTAAAAGTGGATTAAGAGTTTCCTTCNAAGAATATCTGATTAATTAAAAGTGGATTGAAAGTTTCCTTCCTGGAAAATTACTGTGGGAGAGAAAAAGAATAATATATGTGGAATAATGCTGAATATAGAGAATGTCACATTAATATAACCACAAAAATTAATAAAACATTCTCTGTCTGATATCAATTATATAAAGGTCATATATGCTACACAACCAGCGGGGCATTTCCACAATTCAGGAATTTTTTATCTATAGGAAGTGTGGGGAGATAGAAAGAAATGATGCACACAGCAAGTCAGCCTAATCTGTTTTCTTAGATTCTACTGAGATATTATGAAGTACAGTCACCATATACAGCTGCTGTAATATATGTGCTGGGTTTATGTATATTTGGTCTACTCTGGTGGTAGTAAAAGTAAGATAAATTGTTCTTGCTAAACCAAAATTGGGTCATGCACCTTAGGAGGTTTTATGAGCCAGAACTTCTTTTCCAAGGATTCATAGTACACAAAAGGTGTATTATTTGTCATAACAAACCTTGAGAAAGGTAGACATTGTTTAAAGCCTTTGGCAGATATTTGAGTAATTTACTTTAATAGTCAGACTTTCTGCTTCATATCATTATAGACAAACACAGACATTTTTATTCATTCAACATCCTCTAGGTTTTTTTTCACCTTTCTTCAGCCCAGAATATGTAAGCGTAAATCTAACAACTAAGATACTGTTTGATATGTCCCCAGACCATGGAAAGATTGTAATGGATTGTTTTGACAGACTGAAGCCTGCTCATAATTACTCATTTGGGACAGAGCTTGCTATACTGTGTCTTTGTGGCATCTGACAGTGATACTTACCTAGCTGGCCTACATACTTGATAATAAAAGACTTGAGTAGTATTGCTGGCTCTGCTGGTGACCTGTTCTGTGACACTGAACAAGCACACATTACCTCTTTGTGCTTTATTTTCCTTGCCATCAGAAAGACAAATCCCCATACATTCTGTTACAATTCTCTAAAATCTATAAGTTATGTGCTTTCTTTTTTTTCTATTTATTAACAGAATAAACAGAAGATCTATGAGGACAGCATAAAGCCATAGTACCAAGAGTTATACTGCCATAGAATGCAAGACTGACCAAGTAAATAACAACAAATTAGTAAAACAACTATGAGTATCCATGTTGTATGAATTAAATTACTTGATCCCTAAAGCAACTCCTTTAATTAATACATAACTGAGCACTGGCAACGGATAACAGCAGTTACATACACATATTGAAGAAAGAAGGTTCCTTAATAATTATTTTGCCTGGATTTTACCTGATGTTGTAACATGTAGCGAGACACCTCTGACAACTCATTCATCATTTGAGCAATTATCAGGAACTGTCCACATACTGTTCCTGTGAGCTTTCAGCCTTACCAGCAGCTGATAATTGTATAACCCTACACATTCAATACACATGTAATTCTACACATTACTGGGTGTTGGCTGCTACAGTGCAGCAACTAATTCAAAGAACTGGGTTTTTACTCCTCTACTTCTGCATTTTGTGTTACAGGGTTCTTTCTTCCTGCCATTAATTTCTAAAGTGTCAAGCATCTGAGAGGCACACACAAACACAAAAAAAAAAAAAAAAAAAAAAAAAAAAAAAAAAAAAACCAAAAAAACCCAAAAAAACCCTACCAACAAAAAAAACCCCAACAACATATTAGCATGTCATTTACTTACTGTGATTTGTTTCTGATGTTTTCTGCATACATGGCAATTTGGCTAAATACAGGGTTTTTTTGCTAACTTAAAGAATTGCAGTAGAGATACTATACATCATAAAGGGTTTCAGGTGCAGAGCTTCACTGACCCTGAAGTAATGGACCATCTCTCTCAGATCTTCCCAGCACAGCCTTGAAACTTCTTACAATGAGCAAACAGGAAACCTGTTTTCCGCTAGCAATACTTCTTCCGTTAGTATCAAAACATGAAACACGAAATTTCCCTGAGATGAAAAATGTCCTGCTTTTGGAGCCATGCATCTGAAAAAGTGAGCAAGTAAGTAATTTAAGTATAAGATTATTGATAAAGAGAAAATTAGAACTTTAGAGAGAACTTCTAAAAAAATGTTTAACATAATAAATGTAAAACAACAAATAAAATACTGTCCTGCTGTATTTGCCAAATTAATTTCCTAAAAGAGATATGTTACTACTTCTAAAAATATAGCATTGGGAGTTTTTGGTTTTTTTTCCCCCTCTCTTTCCTCTACATAGTGACCTTTTTAAAAATTTGCTACTTATAAATAAGCAGCTATAATTGAAAAGCAAGCGTCTTTGTCTCAATAATGTTCATAGTATTTTCTTCCTCTGGAGAATCTGAATTATGGGTATTTTTTTGTAGAAATGAAGGATACACAAAAACAAGTCAACCCTGCAAACCTTTCTTTACCTGCAAATCTCTTGAGTAAAGATGAATGGTATGAATCATCCTGTATTTGGAATAAATTTATTTCAGGTACATATACTTGGTAAACCCCAGAAAGTACTAATAAACTGAAAAGTATTAATACATTGATCACAAGTGTTTCAGAAAATGGCTTAGAAACTCTCTTGGCACTCATGGCACTAGAACAATCTTTAGAAAGCGTGGTTCACTGCTTAATAAGACTTTACAACTCAAGACAAAGAGAGGGGAAAAAAGGAAGAAGACAGCTGCATTATTAGCAATGAAAGGAAATTAAAATTCTTGAGGCATTTCCTTCTCCTAAGAAACATCTTCATAACAGAAAGACATTCAGAAGGCACTTGTGCCTTGCAAACTTGAAAGCTTATTTTCTTGGAAGTTTGGAAATTCATGATTTATTTATTTTAAACTACTGAAATTAACCAGAAAAACACAAGTTGCCTTTCTCCAAACTAACCAAAACGACAGCATGGGAAATGTTCCCAGCTAAGAACAAATTGCTGAAAGATTAACTGATTCCGGGTGCTGCCATTTTGATGACATAATGTACATATGGGCACGTTTTCAAGAATTCATTCATTTAGGCATCTATAGAGAAGGAAAGATTCCTCAAAACAGATCTTCCTCCAACAGAACAAGAATCAGTAGCACATATTAGCATCTTCTGAACAGAAAATTCCTTCCCAGGAAATAGCACCTGTAGAAATAGCACTCAGTTCTGTCTGGCCCTTTATGAAGATCACCATTTTAATGAGAATTAATACAAGTGTTAAGAACAAAGATACCACTCTTCGTCAGATGATATGCATGACAGTGGGTGCACAAGCATAAAATAAATACCTGAGGGCTGGGTGTCAGGAGCAGCGGGACAGACACTTCTCACTTGCTCCCTGTGATAGGACAAGGAGCAATGGGTGTAAGCTGCAGCACAGGAGGTTCCACCTCAACACAAGGGGCAACTTCTTTACTGTAATGGTCACAGAACACTGGAACAGGCTTCCTAGAGAGACTGTGGAGTCTCCTTCTCTGGAGACTTTCAAGGCCTGTCTGGATGAGCTACTCTGTGATCTGAGACAGATCGTATGGTCCTGTTCTGGCAGGGGGATTGGATTCGATGATCTCTTTGGGTCCCATCCAATCCCTGACACCCTGTGATCCTGTGAATTCTTAACAAAACCTGAATTTGTACCAATAATCTCTCTAAGATGGGTATTTTAACTTTGCAGCACATTTAAGTAGGTAGTTAAGAAGGATTTTTTTCATTTTTCTTTAAAGCCTTTCTAGTCTTGTTCCTTAATATTACAAAAACAACCCTCAAATCCTTTGCAGTGACACATTTATTTTCTGGGATGTGTCTGATCTGGAATGTTATGCTTTAATCAGTGTACAGATATCCTGTCAATTAACTTCTACTTCCATCACTTGGAAGTTGTTTTTTCATATCTTTATTTTATTTTTAATGTTGCCCTTACTAGACAAGCTGTTGCTTAACAATGCTCCTGCTTAGCAGAGGTTTACTACTAAGTATCTCGGGCAAGTCCCTGTCATTAAGCAGGTGTGAAGGTAGGATGGAACTTGTTGGAATTAACTGCTGGATAAATACTCAGCCAACATAAATAAGTCCATAAAAAATTTATCTTCAGTACTTTATGCAAATTACATTGATAAACCACAAGAATGCTCTGTTAATTCCGAAGTTATGTACCTTCCTGAGTTATTTACACTTTGTTGATTTGTGTCCAAAGATCCCATTAAAAGCAAAAAAACTTGTAAAAACATAAAAATGCAGTACAGAATTAAACCCCCAAGTCTTCTTTTTAAATTATTTGCATAATCTCTTTACTGTATGATATAAATGAATATACAATGCTTGAGGTAGGAATAAAAGGTAAGTGAACATTATCAAGTTATTATAGGCAAACTGCTTGAGCTGTGCAGCTTAGAATCCAAACAGGCAGCATTGTCCTGCCCTTTCCACAACCAGTTCTTATACTTCTTATTTTACAGAAAACAAAATGAATAAGACCTTTGCAGATTTCCTATGCAGATAGACTGAGACCATTTAAAGGTAGTAAAACCAGTTAAAACCAAAAACAAAACAGAAAAATATCTTCCAAGTACTAGACTCCAACCTCCTTACAACCTTCTATCTGGATTCACCTCCAGTGACCAGCAACTTAGATGACTTATTCCATCTTTTTTTCTGCACCCATTCCTACCAGTAGCTATCTCTATTCTCTCAGATGTCTTTCTCAACTTATTAATGATGCTAGGTGGAGTGGAATGCCTATAAAGAATTAATAAACCATCTTATCACCAACTGTTCCATGAGAATTGCTACTGTTGGGTCTAAAGAAAAGACTCAAGTAGAAGGGCAAAAACCTGGTTTAAATACCTCAGCAGGCATCAACTCACCTGGCAACACTGAAAAGACACCTCTGTTTCTGAGTGATCAGGCACCACATCATCCAGAGAGAAAGTTAGAGACTTCCTAGATTATGCATCACCCAAATGTGGTGCTTAGAGGTCTCAGTGATAAGCTTTAAGAACATAATGGCTTTTGCGGGACCAGCTTCACATTTTTCCAGTTAAACTAATGACAAAATGTCACAGAAGTAAGTTAGTTCAGTCTGTTTTCAGATACTTGCACAAGGAAAACTTGTTTGAACTACAGTCAACAACTGTGATACTGAACATCAGTATCATAAGATATCATTTGAAGACAGTAAAAAAATCCTCTATCTTTGGAAGATCAGGAATTTTGGTTACTTGTGGCTGCCTCAGTTGTCTAGCTGATATTTATTTCCTTTCTTTAGCTCTGAACAACATAGAATAAAGAAAAATAGACATTTTCTGCCATGCAGGTTTAGTTCTCAGACCTGGGACTTATGCAGGAAAAGATTAATAGGAATCTAAATGCAAATGTAGAGTGAAGTAAACACTCCAAATGCATACATTATAAGAGAGAATGTCTTCCCTTGACTGACATTGCCATTTAATGTAGATGCAAATTAATGGCCTGTTATTTATGCAATTTATAGCTACAAGTTAACCCCCTTTGTTACCTCTCTCCAAGGATTTAATATACTGAAAAAATTGCTATTCCACAGCTTGTGAAGTTACAGGTAAAAGCTGTATTTTAAAGACTCAGCTATTTCAGTACAGAAACACTTAATTTCACATAAACTTTCTCAGCTTTTCTGCTTACAATTCCCATCCTTACAGCACCAGAAATTAGAATGTTGAATGGAATGCAAAGCTCTTTCTGACCTAGCACCACACTCTGACTGACCTTAAAAGATTAACTATGAGAGGCAGTAAACATCAAATCACACCTGAAAGAAGATGCTATAGTTTGCTAATGAGAAATCTGAAGTATTTGCTAACATGGTAAATAAAACAATTGTGTGTTCTTAATAACCATCAAAGTCGAACTTGACAGGCATTACAATTCACTGCAGTTCATAACTGCAAGTACCAAAGCAAATTCAGCAGAGGGCTATAAAAGTGATCAGCTTCTGAAGCACTTGTGCTGTGAGGAGGCACTGAGGCAACTGGGTCTGCTCCACCTGGAGAAGAGGTGGATTCAACCTAAGAGCACCTAACAGCAGCCCTTGCAATTCAGAATGATGGTGTAAAACACATAGTAGAGATAATGATAGGAAGGTGGGTGAAAAAGCATTTGATGGATGATGAGCCTAGTATTGGTATTTCTCAAATGGTTAAAATGTTTGTGTTTTCTGTTTGTTTTTGGGTTTCTTTTCTTTTTTTCTTTTCCCCCTCAATATATGACTCAGTAATTAATTTTGTGTTAATTGCCAATAAATTAAGTAAAATTCCTCAAGTCAAGCTAGCCTCACATGACAAATATGCTATGAATTAATTATATGCTTAAACATATATTACATTTAGATTAATTTTAGAAGCTTACTGCTGCATAAAAATATGTCATCTCAATGCCAAAGCGAATGCAAGTTTCACTACAGGAGTAATGCCCATGTTAACACTATATAGGACTATAAAAACTAATAATGACTTTCCAAATAATAAAAACTGCATGCTTGACTGCATATGAATTATCTAGACACTGCCAATATTGTCATTAGTTTTATTATTTCCTCTAAAAAATCAAAGACAGATATTGAAGTGTACGGTTAACATGATTGGAAGCTTCATCCGCTAATAAAGGACTATTAACAGAAAAAATCACATACTACTAAAAACAATAAAATTAGCTGTAAGATGGACACAGAAGAATTAAAATATCTAGTTTGGTAGTAAAACACAGCTTTTCAGTGAAGACATGAAACAAATGAAATAGTGCAAAATATTTGTAGCTAAGCTTATTTTAATTATGTGTTACTGGAAACTTGTCTGCCAAAATGACAAACCGTTTCTTCCCTAGCCAAAAAAATACCGGGTACTGACCATATGAAAAACCACAGCTGTGAAATCTGACACCTTTGTGTCAGTAAAATGACAAGAACTGATTCTTGTGAACTATTATTAAGCTCATAAGTATTTAAACAATTATCTACTCAGACCTCTCAGAGAGAAGGTGACAGACAAAAGAAAGAATTTCAATGATCCAGCCCTACATACTGCTTATTTTGAATATCAGCCAAGACATGTCTCATGTTTGGTCTATCTGTTGGCTTCTGAAAATTCTAGATACTGTGGTTTTTAAAAATGAAGTTTGTTGTTCAGGTAGGCTCCAACCTGCCAGTTGTGATATTGCTGATCATTCCTGCTGTCAGTTCTGTCAGGATCCAAAAACTTGGAAATTCTCTGACTACTATTACATGACATGTTAGTCGTGACCAGAACAGGTCTCAGATGCAGTAGCATCACTATCTTCTTGTAAATAAAGTTTACACAGTATGGAATAAACATGGGTTCTCTTCTATCTAATATTGGAGGATATCCATGGTATAGATAATTCTTAGATAAAAAACTCTCCAGTGAAATTTGTTCATTTTGCTTCGACTTACCAAGGTTTACTAGAGCCAGGAAGAGAGCAAAGAAATAAATGTGGCTAATCCCACAGTTTGTCATGGGGAAGCAATGGAGAGCTGGCTTTCTAACCATACCCTCAAGAAATCTTTAAAACAATTTATCCCTTATATCCCATGTTACTAGAACCTTGTCAGTTTTCAGAATCCTCTTTAAGACTGAGAAGCTGGATCACAATCTTTGCTGTCAGGGCTCCTTGTCCCAACTGCTCCACATCTCAAGAATCAATAGACAAAACACTCAAACATCCTCACATTTAATACAACTGGGCAAGAGCTTGGCAGGAGCTTCCTATTTGCCTATTACAACTATGTCAAGACAGCTCCAATGGAAAGGCATGGATGTGCCACAAACATGAGTGTTTGTGTTTTTTTCCCCAAAATAACTTTGGTTATAATGTGCCTCAAAAGAGATATGGTCAAGATCCTACTCAGAGCAGGGTCACGTGGGCTCAGGCCAAGCCAGTGCTTTGTCCACAAGAAGGGATTCTATAGCATCTCTGAGAACTTGTCCTAAATTCTGCATAGTTAACAGGACAGCTAAGACAGAGCTTTGTTTTTCACACCACTAAGTGGTCATTGTGTTTAGGACACATTTACAATGCATATCTCCCACTTGAGCCACTTCTGAAAAATACGACATCTTTTAAGTTACCTGTGCCTCACAGACCACCATTTGCCTTCTACACATGGCTCTTTGTTAATATATTGGTTTTACCAATTAGATCAAGTGAATACAGTACATCTATGTATCTCCTGGGTGGAGAGGTACATGCAGAGGTATAAATACAAAGATAGGGAAAGGGAGTGACCACACACACTGAGTTATTTTGAAACTGTGCAACCAAAAAACAATTAAAACCATTCACACATGTTTATTATCTACTTTCCAATTAAACTTGTTGACACATTCTTCCACAATAACTAAACTTCATTGTTCAGAGTGGCCAAATCCAGTGTTAAAAAAAAAAAAAGGTGAAGGAAATATTTTCTAGAAAACTGTCAGACATATTCTTTATCAGTTATTCTTTAATCAATGTCTGTGTTTTTAAAAAGCACTAAAAATAATTATTAAAACAAGCACTGGTGATCTACATTCCATTAGTCCATAAAACTTGATAAACTATCAATAATTCAACAGCCATCAGCATTTTTCGGACTGTTTTATGGTTTGGACAGATTGAGTAGGCTGAGCTTTAATTCCAGTTTGGTAATAATGCCCTGGTAAACGTGATCTGACTTTCAAATCACTGCAGCAATGCAGAAGAAAAAATTAAAACTTATTTTGCTGTGAAAGAGCATAAACAAATAATTTTTACTTCACACTACTAGTATTAATTTTATTTTGTTATGCAGGTACTCTTTCTATACTTTTAAATATTGCACTGATTATTCACCTCCTAGAAATTATGAATGAGTTGTAAGCTAGGTCAGAAACGACTATCTATGTCTGAACTTTCATCATTGGCTGTCTAAGGACTGTGTGCATGCTGATGACAAACACATCTTTGTCTACTCTCTGTGATAAAACTCTAAGCGCCTCTCACTTCTATGGTTTTGGAAATTAACACGATTAAATATTTCCCAGAGAAAGTGTCATACATTTTCCAGTGCAAGAACATGCTTTTCTTTCTACTTTGGGGGAGAAGAACAATACAGGAGAAAATAAACTAGGTGAGGAATGGCAAGTTGATTTACATAAAAAATTACAATGTCTTGTGAGCTAATGTAAGTATTATCTCAAATAAAAGCCCAAAGTAGTTGGCACAGAAAAGAGGTTTTCAGAATGAGCAGAATAGTAATGAAAAATATCTCCCAGGATTTATTGAAAATGTATTGAAGAGGATCACTGTCCTAACACTGAACAGAAAACCTCATAGCTAATGAAGCAACCGCTATTAATTGTTATTATGATTAATATAACAGTAGTACTCAAGGATTCTACCCTGCTGATCAAGCCTACACAAGAGAGGGAGAACCAGACCGCAAATTAAGCCATATACATGAAAGAAAACAAAAGGACAAAAGGAAGGAATTATTATCCATATTTTAATGATGGAAAACTGAGGCACAGAACATTAGTGCAGTCCAGAGTTGATGCTTAGAGGTCACCACTCTAAGCCTATTGAAATGAATATTTCAGGAGATTACAGACAATAACTTTGCATGATCAGGACAAATGTAGTCATCATTCACATTTTCAGATGGCTTAAATGTCACCTGTGTTCCTGTGTCAATTTATTTCTATTTGCTGCAGCCTGATCTTTTATTAAAACATCTAGAAAGGGCACATTCTTCTTTCCTGGATTTCAATTAACACACTGCACAGAAAATCTCCCTTCAAAAATGCTCCTGGAATGGGAGCATTTAAGTAAAAACACAATAATGTGAGACCACCATATAAATGTAGTGCCCATAAAATACCTCTTCTCCATCATTTAGTCATGAACTGAATCTTACCCAAAAAAATAATTTTTCTGCGCAGATAAAAGTTTTATTGAAAGGTCAGAAACATATGTTCTTTTTCTTTTCATCACTACTTTTACATATAGCATTATTAAATACTTTTAAAGTTCATATTAACCACAAAGCAGTTCACTGGAGGCACTTCAGGCCAATTATTAATAATTAAGCCAGTCAAATATCAATGATATTAAAAACTTTAGAAGTAATTACAAAGTCTACCACTAAGTTGCAGTAAAAGAAGTCATGATATTACTAGTTTCTTCATTGTAATTTACATTTTAATTTATACCAGTCACATGCAAAATCTTCCTCACCTTAACACTGTCCCAATAATAGCATTTTCAATCTCAATATTAGGTTCCAGCACTTTGCCTCGCCAGTAGCTGTTTGATAATACTTGATACATAATAAGCTCACAATTTATTTCCAGCTCAGACTTTTTTTCTAGGTGGTCTCAATCCATACACACAAAATGCAACTCCCATTAGCAGTAACAAGAACAAAAATATTAAAACTGTATGAACTGGTAATTGTTGGCAAATCCACATTCTTGTCAGATATTTTAAATTTATTGGCCAAAAACTTATGATACTTGTGCCTATTGGCCAGTTTGATTTTCAAAAGATGTATTTAATAGGGGAATGATTTGAAAAAGACTGCCTTTCTACATTTCTGCCTTTCTCAAGACTTCAGAGATTCTGCAGTGGCTCTGGAATGCTAGGGTGGTTTCCTGAGTGAACACCTAGAAGCTTTCCCTCATTAGCAGCTCATTAACCGGGTTCATAGTGGCCAGGAGATTGCAGCAGTAGCAGTTACCAGCAAGTCAGTTTTTGTCTTCTTCCCACTGTCTTGCAATATTTTGTATTTTGCCCTCGGGATTATAATCGCAGTTTTGGAAGAGTCCTTATACAGGAAACATACGTGGGAAAACTGCATCATGAGTATTTGAAATATAGCTTTTATTGAGGATCCATTAACTATAAAACTTAGACAGGTTTTA